>JAHNEJ010000054.1:0-257539 GCA_022559845.1 Amorphophallus konjac
TTTTTATTTTTTATTGTCTTTTTATACCAGGGCTGGCATTTTATTTTTTTTATTTATTTTTATGGAGGCGTCCAGGGGCCTGGACGCCTCTATTAAATATAATAGTTTATTATTTTTTGTCTTTTTTTATGCCAAGTGGCATTTTATAAATATTTTTATTATTAGTTTTTATGGAGGCGTCCAGGGGCCTGGACCCTCCATTAAAATATATATTATTTATTTATTATTTGGGCCCTGAGGAAAATAATAAAATAATAAATAAATAAATTAAAAAGATGGGGGCGTCCAGGGGCCTGGACGCTCCCATTAAGACCCACTCGGGTCCTCAAATCAGGCGTCGGCGACCCCGCCGGTAGACCCCCTTCTTGATTCCGGAACCTCCTGATGCGTCTGACTGGTGTATGCCGTCCGAATGCCGTGACGAGACGATTCCGGATGCCGAAAAAAAGGCAGAAGAAGACCCGAGAAAAGGAAGCACTCGAGTGATTCAAAATGCGTAAGCCGTTGCGGGGCGTTGTATAGTAATATGAGACTTCTCAGGAGGCGTCAAGAATGGCGTGTCTACAGCTGCCCGCCTTGCGTCTGCTTTGCAAGGGGAGCGACACGTAGTGGAATGGTATCGAAAGTGGAGTGGAGTGAAGTGGGAGCGGACTGATAAGTTGATGCCAAGGTGTGATGAGACACGCTTTTGACGTTACTGTTTGGAATCTTTCCTGGAGTTTCAATGAGGCGACCTTGAAGAAGGTCTTTCAAACATTGACGATTGCTTGGACGGAGATCAAATAAGGGAGGGTGAGACGTGCGCTCAGGCACGAAACAAAAGGAGACCAACTTCTCGGTGTGGAAGTACCTGGGTCATAAACCGGAGGTTTCACCTTTGGGGAGCGGTTACCACCAAATGTGGAAGTGCTGCGGCCAAGGTGGGTCAAAAAAAGTAAAGGAATATCTGAGGGTCGTCCAAAACAAGGGTCTCCTTTGGAAAGCAGCGTAGGGCTGTCTCAAGGAAACTCAGTATTTCATTCGAGTGGAATATCTCATATTTGTGTGGAATTGGAGCACAAAGGCTTTCACAATCGAATCACTTGAATGATCTTCCGCAATAAATCAAAGTCCTATATGAATGCATGCTGGGTTCAAAGAAAAATTTAAAACAAACTAAAATAGAAAATAGCCAAGGATAATATGTCAACTTGTGAAACGGGTCAGGATACCGACCCGTGAGCTGATACTGGGCTGGGGCCCGTTTATCCGCGTACCAACTCACTGAATGGAACCGTCGTCCCTATTCTATCACAAATTGACGGCTTATCCGTACAACCAAATTCTTCCGGGATCATCACCGTTTTTGTTGAAGGGGAACTCAGATCCCAGATTCGTTTCGGGCCACGGTCCTCGGCATGTTCTAGTAGCGTACGTATCATATACTACGATGCATGACATGGTGGGACCAACCAATGAAAGGTGGGACAGGAGATAGGACAAAGACGTCCGTTAGTAAAACCTGCACAGGCCAGCAAAGGTTAGCAACATCATAAAGTAGCAGAATCATAGCAAATCGCACCCACAGTTCAAGGGAGATCCAGACCAAATCTTGACAATGACCACTGATGTGACATGTTTTGTCCTGTAGCACCCTTCCCTTCCTATAAGAACTCCCCTTAGGCTAGTTCATTCAAATGCACCAAGGTGGGTTTTGGAAGCTCAGGAGAGGAAAGAGAGAATCTAGAGATTTCAGGATGGAAGGAGAGTCTTCCCGCGTTATGAAGAGGAGCAGGCCTAGCAGCGAGATCAGGCGACTCTCCGACCTCGAGGGTCATTGTGGACACCGAAAATTGCACATCCAAATGTCATGCTCAGCCCAGCATCAACAACGGCGCCGAGTGAAGAAACCCCCGGGGAAATCAAGCACAAAAGGCTCCACAGCCCGTGGGCCTCGAAGAAAATCAAATGGGCCACAACTCATGCTCACAATGGGCTCAAAATCGCCCATTTAGCCCTTCAGCGGCACGCCCAGTTGAGGCCCCAGCGACACGCCTGGCAGAACCCTCCAGCGGCACGCTCCCTTCAGCGGCACACCCTGCCACGGCCCTCGCCGGCACACCCCTATGGGGGTTCACCGGCACACCCCAAGGGGGTTCACCGGCACACCCCCATGGGGGGGTCTTCACCGCACACCCCCATGGGGGGGTCTTCACGGCACACCCCCTTTGGGGTTCAACGGCACGCCCCCTGGGGGGTCTTCAGCGACACACCCTGTAGGGTCCCCAGCGGCATGCCCTTCAGGCCGTTCAACGGCACGCCCATCCGGGGCTCCAGCGGTACGCCCTTTTGCACTACAGCGGCACGCTTATTTAGCCCTTCAACGGCACAGCGGTGAAGCTCTTTCAACGGGCGACGTGAGGCCCATGCCCACATCCTTGGCGCGCAGTGGAGCCGTCTGAGGTGGCAGCTGGTCGTTGGGCCACGTAGCCTACCCCACTGACAGCCAGTACAGGGGCAGGTCAAACCCATCATCACAGCCGGCTTCCCGCCTTCGACGGTCGTTGCTCGAAGTCGTCGGTGGCTGGGAGTATAAAAGCCTCCTGTTAAAACACAAAAAAAGGAGAGAACGGGAGAGACGAACAGAGAGAGGAGAAGAGGTTCCAACAGTAGAGGGCACACACAGGAGAAAGAGGAGAAGAAAGAAGAGAAGAAGAGGCCCTCCCGGCCTGTGCTCCGTCCAACGGCCACCGGGAAGAAACAAGAGTAAGAGAGAGAGAGCTTGTTGTATTGGGGAAAGGGTTGGGGGATAGTGGCCAATGTCTTAGGCCCGGATGTTTTCGTCTCTCTTGTATCCCATTCCTCCTGGGGGTTCTTTGTCCTTCTCCCTTTTGGTCCATGGCCCCATCTGGGGGTTTGCTTTTGTAATATATATGTAGGGCCTCGCCCTCTTGATTCTCATGAATGAAAACCACCCTCTCCTGGTTTCTCTTCGATCTTCGATGTTTTATGTTAGGCTTTGCGGGCTTTTCGACGGACAATCCGTTCCTCCCTCTTTTCTTCATTCCTCCGGCGTCTTTAGGGTCCTCCACGTCGATGTAGGTTTCCCCCTTCTGTCAGCCTTGGCTCCGTGAGCTCCTCACTCCCTTCCATGGCCATCTACCGTGTTCCCGGGCTTGAGGAGAAGGGAGGTACCCTTCTTTCTTCCCAACCGCTCAGTTACTAATAGGCCACCCCCGGCCTTGAAATCCCCTGTCTTTCTTCCTCTTTTCCTGAACAGCCACCAAATTCCCCCCCCCAGTTGCTTGCAACCCTTTTAAGCCTCCCAGCGGTGCACCTTTCGGCCCTTGGCCGGCACACCCAGCTCAGCCCTCAGCGGCACACACCCAGATCTGCCTTCAGCGACACACCCAGATCAGCTTCAGCGGCACACACCCAGATCTGCCTTCAGCGACACACCCAGATCAGCCTTCAGCGGCACACACCCAGATCTGCCTTCAGCGACACACCCAGTTCAGCCTTCAGCGGCACACACCCAATAGCCCTCAGCGGTACACCCCTATTTGCCCCCAGCGGCACACTCCTTTCTGCCCTCAGCGGCACACCCACACTCTGTTACCCCTTGGCCGGCACACTCCAATTGGCCCTTGGCCGGTACACTCACCTTATGGCCTTTAGCGGCACACCCTTCAGCCTCTCAGCAGCCCACTCCTTGGCCTCGCCTCCGAGCCCCTTCCTTCACGTTTTCCGAGGTTCTATAAAGGTGTTGCTCCCCCGGGGGGCCCACCTCCAGTTGTCGGGTTCCGCCACTCCATGTGGGCGTGCTCCCTTTATCTCCCTTACGCCCCGGGTTAAGGGGAGATGCTGCCGAATTTTTGTGAGATATTAATAAACAATTAAAAGAGGCAAAAGGAGGCAACAAACGAGCAGAATAACTAATGAAACCTTCCAACTCATCAAATTACTGCCGGCACCCCGACGAGAATTGAACTAAGCTAATTAACCACCTGGCCGCCCGAAACCCGACCCGCAAGAAAAGAGACCGAACCGAACCAAGAGAACAAACACGGGAGGAATTTTATATAAAAAAAAAAACTACACAAGGGTTAAGACAAGAAGAAAAGAAAAGCCTTAAAATAATCGAAAACTGATCGAACCTCCATCACCACGTTTCCGATTGGCCCTTCAACGGCGCATTTTAATCAACCAGACCGCTCACCAAATCCCTTCCCCAGCGGCACGCCTCTTGAACCCTCAGCGGTACACCCCAATTCCTTTGGCGGCATACCTTGATGCCCCCCAGCGGTACACCCTATCCCCCACCTTCAGCGGTACGCTGCCCTCAGCGGCACACCCTCGCTTTCATAACCTTCACCGGCACTCCTTTTTGTGCCCTCAGCGGTACACCCCTTTTTTTTGTCCTTCGCCGGCACCCAGGCCCAGCGGTACTCTTACCTTCCCTTCGCCGACACACCACACTTATGCATATATACAACATGATAATGGCCTTAACAAATGGCAAATAAATCAAAGAAAATGTGCTCATTAAAGGACTCCGAATGTGCAACATTAATCAAAATAAAAGAGGCGGGAGGGGCAATAAGAAGAAAAAAAAAATATAATAAATAAATAATAATGATAATGATAACAATGAGTAAAAGAAGAAGAATCATCCGGGACAAACACCTAAGGAAATAATAAACCGTAGGCCAGAAATTGGAGTACATAACCAAGAGAACTCCAGATAAAAGATGCCGGAGCCCACACCGCAGCCCTATCTCCCCCTGGGACCCGGGGTAAAAGGAACAATAATGCCGCCCTCTCAGGCCGGGCTCGGATCTTGGGAGTCATCCCGACATGGTCCGGTCCCGACCTAGTCTCGGGCCGACATCTCAATCAGACCGGGTTTGTTCCTCG
The DNA here is from genome assembly GCA_022559845.1 of Amorphophallus konjac. Classification (NCBI taxonomy): domain Eukaryota; kingdom Viridiplantae; phylum Streptophyta; class Magnoliopsida; order Alismatales; family Araceae; genus Amorphophallus; species Amorphophallus konjac. The sequence goes on from JAHNEJ010000054.1 coordinate 4,897, forward strand.
TTCCGGACGCCCTCCGAGTCATCACAAAAATTGCGGGTGCTCGGCAGACATTTGAATGGATTCATCCCGGTTTTCTCGTTGTGTTTCACCTCACGGACCCATGTCCGAACATGAAAAGGCCCACGAGTGGCCGACATGACCGACGGTTTGTGGTCTGAATACAGCCCTCAGTGTGATCCTTCCTTATCTCTCTTGCACAACTAGTATTATTCTTTTCGGCCGCGGGGCCCCTAGTTTCGGCAATTAATCAAGGGTATTCCCTCGTATGGGGGATGTAAATGACGTCGTGACCTTCATGGCGCGACGAGATTCGGTCCCGACACGAACCACACAATCGCCTGACGAAGTCAGATCGAGCGCACCATGGGCTCTTCGGAGCCCGAATAAATTGTCACTCCGGTGACTGGCACGCCCACGCACTTAATAATCCAACTAACGAACAAAACAATTGATAAACGAAAAGTGCGTCCACAAGTCTGCACGCCCGGTGGGACGATCCACCCTTCATCTCTTTGCCGAAATTAGGGGCCCCCGCGGCCCCCTTCTTGTAATACTAATTATGTTACTTTCTTAAATGCAGAAAAAAAGAGAAAGGCATCATGGAGCCGACAATGGCTGTTCTCTGCAGCCCCGAGGTTGTGAAGAATCATGTGCGAGGCGGCTACCTGGCGGTGCCCCTCACTTTCGGGAGCTTCCCTCCCACCGTGGGCTTCCCCAACTTCTTGGGGGTGGCCTTCGTTGACATCCTCGACGCACGAGCGCCCGAGGAGCCTCAAACCAACGCTCCCGCTCCGAGAGCCGTCGAAGCTGCCGCCGGCCGAGCGGTGGCCGAAGGCAACAATAGCGTCCCCACAACGACGCTCAGCTGCAACGTGCACCACGTGCACCAGACCACCGGCCCGTTCCACCAAGGGTCGGCATCCCACCGAAGGAGGCTTCGGAGAGGCAACACCGGCGCCGGCTCAGGGCGTCGCCTGTCCAACTCCGGAAAGTCCATGACGGTTGGGGCCCTCCGAGTCCGCCTAGACGGCCAGAGGTCCCAGGTGACGCCAGACCGCGTCGTCCCGACCGTCCCAGTCCGCAACTCCTTTCAAGGGCTGGAGAAACTAAAAGGGAAGGTGACGCCCGCTGTTGTGGCCACCCCACCAAAGATTGCACCGGCTCGCAAGCTGGCCAAACTGAAGCAAGTCTGGGTACCCAGGGAGGCCCAGCCCACTGCACCCGCCCAGGCGGGGCCCAGCACTTTCCGCCCGAGGGGGTCCCGAAGAGATGACGGGGGTCGAGGCAGTGACCCCCACTCTCCGACCGGCACCCGTCACCCCGGTGCCGCCCGAGAATGCTCATCGCCGTCGCCGAGGGCGCCGACACAATGCCGCCCGCCCGGCACTCAGGGCCTACGCTCCTCCTGCTGCCGTCATCGACGCGCAACCACAGGCCGCTCTCCCTGACCAAGAGTGGGAAGGGATCGAGCAGGCTATGAGAAACTACCTCCGAGGCCCTGGTAGCACCCCCGCTGGCCGCCAAAGACTACTGGGGGCAATGACCTCCGCCTTCCAGGAAGAAAGGGGGGAACCTGCACCTAGTATGGAGTCGAGGACCCGCCCGGAAGAGCCGCGCCAGTCCCCTGTACGGGAGGAGGCGCCGTCCCGACGGTCGGTCTTCGACAGGCTAACATTCCCAGGAGGACCGTCCCGGAGGGCGTCAAGAAGAAACAAGAATAAGAGATGGCAGACATTCACCTGCAATATGGCAGGGGTCCATGGTCGGTATGGGGCCCTACCCGCCGACCCGGAAGAATTGGCCAGAATAGCCGCCAGGCCGGGACCCCTTACCAGAAGAAGGAGAGCGGCAGGCGGCGCGACACCCACGGGGCCCCTCACGGCCCTCACGGCCAATGTGGTCACCACCGGCGACACGAGTGGCGGACCCTCGACATCATCCGAGGACGCCCCGGCCGAAGAGACAGGGGGCACGCCCAGTCTTCCCACAGCTGATCCAGCAATGCTGCTCATGATGCAACGATTCCAGCAGGAAATCGAATCACTTAAAAAGCAGTTGAATGAGCGAAACACACCACCCCCAATGTCCTGGCAGACCGAGACCATACCCGAGGTACCCAGGGACAGGGGGCAGTCTTCCGAGGCAGCTCTTCCGGCAACCCTCGATCCCCCCGGGGGCACGCCCCCGCAGCAAGCACATTGCACAGCGGTGACCCCGCCACAGGCTCCGCTTTCACAAGGGTCCCCCATGGCCCCCCGAGCGACCGTGGTAGTCACCCCGAGCGCACAGCCCGCTCATTTCTACCCGAACCCGGTCGACCCGGCGGCAGTCAGCCGGTTGATGCTTGAGCAGATGATAGACATGAAGTTGGCCGAAAGGGGCGATGGGGATCAGACGCCTTTCGACGTCTACCGAGTACCCTACCCGGCTCAGTATGCTGCCAGGAAGTTGCCGGCTGGCGTCACCAAGCCGCCGAAATTTGAAAAGTTCAATGGGCAAGGATCTCCCAGAGAGCATATTGCCTATTACGTGAACGTCATGGGAGACCTGGCTGCTGATGAGGCCTACCTCCTGAAGTTCTTCGGTTCAACACTCACCGGGCTTGCCTTTGAATGGTACTCCGGCTTGTCGCCCGGGTCGGTGGCCGATTGGCCCGACATGCAGAAGAAGTTCAAGGAAAGATTCTACGTGGCCGAGAGAGAAGTTACTATGACTGAACTCTACGCCACAAGACAGAAGAATGATGAGTCGGCCCTCGACTACATCAAAAGATGGAGGAACCTTAGTATGAGGTGCAAACGCCCCCCGCATCAGGAGGACGCAGTTCAGATCTGCAAGCAAAACTTAAAGAAAGAAATCCTAGAAAGAATGATCGGCACTGAGGTCAAGACATTTGACCGTCTGAACAATGTGGTAGCGGAGATCGAGGCATTCTTGGCCCGATACTCCTCCACCCCGGCCATGTCAAGCCAGAGGGCCAGGCAGGCGGAGAAGAAGCCGGCTCCCCCGGAGGTGCATGCACTAGACTTCCAGGCTTTTGAAAAGCAGAAGGAGAAAGCCAAGGGAGCGGCTAACCCTCCGCCGCCCAGAACCACAGAACGGCGGGAAGGCCCCTCACTAAGAGAGAAGATGAGAAACAAGTTGTATTCCTTCTCCCGGGACAAGTCCAAGCTCCTGTTTGAGTGGGCAACCAGCTACAATAAGATCACATTGCCAGAGCCGAAAAGGCCTGGCGACTCAAAGAAGAAGGATGACCCGCGCTTCTGCATGTACCACCGGGTGCTCGGGCATACTATTGAAGATTGCTACGTCTTCAAGGATGTTATTGAGTCCTTAATCAGGGACGGGGAGCTGGACATGGGGGAGCATAAAGTAGACCCCCCGCAGCCACACGAGCTGCCCAGCATAGCCTCCTCCGTCAATATGATCTCACTATATCAGGAGCTGCCAGAAGAATGGGCGAAGGCCTGTGCCCGTGCCACTTATGAAACCTTTATCATGGCCCCAGCTCAAGACCAAGAAGGGTGGCAGACTGCACCCAGAAAAACCAGAAAGGCGCGCGCCTCTCGACCTACCCCAGGAATTCACTCGAGGGTAGCAGCGCCCCTGCCTGCACCGCCCCCGGTAAACCCTGTTTGCCACGACACGGCCCCCCGGCTGGTCATGAGGCGGCCCACTCACAACAAGAAGAGCTCTGCCCCGCTGCGGATGTACAAGAAGACTAGCCCGGCGGTTGAAAAACTCCAGGCTATTATCGACGGGCTTGAAGATTATAAGCAGCCCAAAATCCAGCCCGTCGAGCTAAAACAATATGTCCCCTGGGAGCAGTTCGAGTCACTCGAGCTGGCTCCAGGAACAGAAGCTGATGCAGACAAAGAGCCTCCCCTGTCGGGTGAACCCATTCGAGAGCAGCCGTCCGCTGCAGCGGGCAAGAAGAAGAAAAAGAGAAGACCCAGGGGCAAGAAGAAGAAGGAGGTCGTCTTCGCCTGCAACACCCTCTCGGCGTTGTTCGATACCTCTCTCTCCCTGGAAGAGAAAGAAGAAGAGCCACCCCATGAGCCGGCGGAAGTGAGTCAAGCTGAAGCATCCACCTCCCAGCACGCCACCAGGTCAGGGAGGAAGTGGGGGCGCTCTCCTCAGGGCAGCCTCAACATCATGCTCAGGGGGGAACAACCATACCAGATTCCCGAGCCCGAGGTCCGAGGCACCGAGATCCCTCCTCCATCAGGCCTCTACCCCGGAGGCACCAAGAGTCAAGGCGCCCCGTCGTTCGCCGAGTTCCTGTCAGCTCGAGCAGGAAGGCGGGCGCACCCCCAGGGGCCCGCTGCGACCAGTAAAGCAAGCATTCCCCAAGCTCTGCCAGCTGCAACCCCTGCCCAGCCAGAGGAAGGATTCAGCGGCACCCCAAACCTCGCCGAATTCATGCGAACAGCGGAGGAGGCCCAACAGGCCCCGCCTGCTCAACGGGCTACAACAGATCCCGCAAAGGAGGCGTCCCCTAATCCGGCGCTCCAATCCCAGGATGAGGGCAGGCGCAGCAAGCCCGAAGAGATGAAACTGCTCAAGGTGCGGGCGGCCGAGCGAATAGTCAGACACCTCAAGAAAATCCCGACCCGGTTCACGGTGTGGGAGATGCTGTCCTTGAATGAAGAAACACGGCAAGCCATCATCGCCGCACTCCAGACGCCAGCACACCTTGAAGCCTGTTTGGCAGAATTATCACCTGAAGTAGCAGTGGCTTTCACAGAAGATGACATGCTCCTACCGACTTGCAGCCATAACAGGCCCCTCTACATGAAAGGGCAGCTGAACGGCCAGCCTATCAACAGGGTCTTGATCGACCCAGGGGCAGCAGTGAATATACTCCCGTACCGGGTATACCAGAAGCACTACTTTGACGTACACCTGGTCGAAGTTAAAAATGTCAAGATTGCCGGCTTTAACCAGAAATGTGAGGTTCCCATGGGGGTCGCAGAGTTCGACTTGACCTTTGACGACTTCACCTCCAGAGTCTAGTTCCACGTCATCAACTCCAGCACGTCCTACAAGGCGTTGCTCGGCCGGCCTTGGCTACACCAAAATAGGGTGGTGCCCTCCACCTTGCATCAGTGTATCAAGTACCCCTGCGAGGGAAAGGAAGTCAGAATCTTCGCCGACCTCCACCCGTTTGAGGTGTTTGAGTGTCACTTGTCAGATGCTAATCTGTACTTGGGAGAGGCGAAGCAAGCTCCTCAAGCTGCCCGAGACAAGGGAAAGAAGAAAATGGAATCGGGAGGCTGGTTTCCTCCGCCGCCCCCAGGCTATGTGGCTCCCCCACATGTACCATGTATTGCACAAGAGGAAGGGGTATTTAGGGCAGCCCCTCTCGCCATCTACCCCACACCGGGGGCACCCTGCCTCGAAGACCTGCTAGAAGATGTCAGGGTCCCGCCAGGGATCGTCAAGCCGATAGCGGAAATTGAATGCCAAGCGGCTGAGCAATTGAGAACCTTCGAGGTGCCTAACCCCGAGGGGCCGTCCACTATCTTCTATGTGGCCGGGGAGAAGCCGGTCAGGGAAGACGACGATTGCCGGTTCCCTGACGAGTTGCATGACCCGCACGTCCCCATTACGGGACTTCCCCACATGACTGACCGGGCAGCCAGAATGGTCAGGAAGCAGAAGATTCCTCCCTACCAGCCCTCCAGCCGGAAGGAAATGTTTGAAAAAATGTGGAATCCACCAAACCTGGATCGACGGTTGCTGAAAGTCACCAAGCACCCCGGTCTGGGCTTTTCACTAGAAAATTACTACGAGACTGATGTCATATCGGTCTCAACATGGCCCGGCAACGATCCCGTAGAAGCTACACATTCACGGGAAGCCTATCGAGATGCACATCCTGCGCCCCCAGTTCAGGAGGCACAAGACGAGGAGATCTTCCTTTGGAAACCTCCCCGCCGCCGTTGCATAGAGAAGACCCCCTCCTTCTCTGAAGTGTCGACCTCGAAAGGGCACGCCGGCGAAACACCTTCGCCCCGGCCGGCCGGCGAAGCAAGGAGCAGCAGCATGGGCCATGCTCCGAATTCCCCTCGATACGACCCCGTGATGTACGCCTTGTACCACAAGCAGCAACGGGAGATCGAGATGCTGAAGAGGCGGCTAGCCGAGCTAACCTCGCTAGTCGCCGACCTGATCCAGGGCTCCCTCCCCCCATGGGGTGGCCGGATGCCTCGGCCCCGAGGCGCCAGTCCCAGCACCCCCGCTTTGTCAAGGCAGGAAATGAGAGACATGGCAAGCTCGCTGACCGAGCGGCCGACCAGGCAAGGGCTGACACTCCAAGAGAAGCTACAGAAGCCTTATTCCTTTCCGAGAGAGAAGACCCGGGGCATCTTCGACTGGGCATGCCACTACGGCAAAGTCTCCCTTCCACGGTCCAAGAGGCCGCAAGACACCCGAAGAAGTAGGGACCCGCTATTTTGCCCTTACCACCAGATGCTGGGCCACGCCATTGAAGACTGCTATGTCTTCAAAGACATTGCCCAAGACCTCATTGACAGGGACGAGCTCAGGATGGGAGATTATGTGATAGCCCCGCCACGCCCCCATGTAGCGGACAGCCCCAGAGCGGGAGCCTACACCGTGTCCATCCACTACCAGGCCCCTGAAGATGCGGCTGCCCCGGCCCCCGTCCAAGCTATCTATGATGAATACACAGAAGAGCCTGAGATGGACCTACGCCCCTCTGAGCCAGCGGGCCTCGCACACCCGGCGGCCACGGCCCAGGAGGAGAGCGAGGTGAATGCAGCCTCCATGCCCAGTCATGATGAACAAGAAGAGGGAGATGGCATTCTCGAACCCGAGGATAATGAAGACCAAGACTTCGTCGATTTGTCGCCAGCCCCGCCGGAAATTGAAAATGGCGGCCAGGCCACAGTCGACGAATTGGTTGAAATCAACCTTGGCACAGAAGACAATCCCAGGCCGACTTTTCTGAGTGCTCTCATGCCTCTACAGGAGAGAGAACAATACACAAAGTTGCTGCAAGAATTCCGGGATTGCTTTGCCTGGAACTATAAAGAAATGCCCGGACTTAGCCCCGAGGTGACTCAACACATCCTGTCCATTGATCCCAAAGTGGAACCAGTGAAGCAACCTCCCCGGCGCATGAGGCCGGAGCTAACCAGCCAGATCTGTAAAGAGGTCGACAAGCTCATAAACGTCGGCTTCGTGGCGGAGAATCAATACACCACATGGCTGGCCAATATTGTACCGGTGAAAAAGAAGAATGGACAGATCAGGATTTGCGTGGATTTCCGCGACCTGAATAAAGCCTGCCCAAAAGATGACTTCCCGGTGCCTATCACCGAAGTGATGATCGATGCAACTACTGGCCACGAGGCCTTGTCCTTTATGGATGGGTCGTCCGGCTATAACCAAATCTGGATAGCCGACCACGACCGGATTCACACCGCCTTTAGGTCACCTAAAGGGATATTTCACTACAAGAGGATGCCCTTCGGCCTCAAGAATGCTGGTGCCACATATCAGCGGGCGATGACCAAGATCTTCGACGAGCTGCTATACAGCAGGGTCGAATGCTACATCGACGACCTGGTCGTCAAGACTAAAAAGAGGGATGAGTATCTGAATGACCTCAGGGTCGTCTTCCAAAGGCTCCGTCTGTACGGGCTGAAAATGAATCCCATGAAGTGCGCCTTTGGCGTGTCCAGTGGAAAGTTCCTCGGCTTTATTGTCCGGCACAGAGGGATCGAGATCGACCCCTTGAAGATAAAGGCCATCCAGGAGCTGCCTCCTCCCAAGAGTCTGGGAGAGCTGAGGTCCCTGCAGGGGCGTTTAGCTTACATCCGCAGGTTCATCTCCAACCTGTCAGGGCGCTGCCAACCCTTCCACAGACTGATGATGAAGAATACGCCCTTCAGCTGGGGTCAAGAGTGCCAGCACGCGTTCGACCAGCTAAAGGAGTACCTGAAGACCCCACCTGTCCTAGGGGCACCTGTCAAAGGTAGACCGCTTATTCTCTACATAGCGGCCACCAATACTCACTGGGGGCAATGCTCGCCCAAAACAATGATGAGGGAAAAGAGCAGGCTCTCTACTACCTCAGTCGAAGATTGGTGGGTGCAGAAGCTAAGTACACCCCGATCGAAAAGATCTGCCTTGCCCTGGTCTTTGCAGTCAAGAAGATGAGGCACTATATGCTGTCCCATGAAGTCAGCTTGATATCCAGGGCCGACCCCATTAAGCACATCCTTCTTCAGCCCGTCCCAAGGGGGCGCCTTGGCAAGTGGGCCGTGCTGCTCATGGAGTTCGATATCACCTACGTGCCGCAAAGGGCCGTTAAGGGACAAGCCGTCGCGGATTTCTTCGCAGCACATCCCGTGCCCGAAGACTCCCCGTTGGCCACCGAGCTACCTGAAGATGAAACACTAGAGGTAGACCAAATACAACAAGCCATCTGGCAGCTTTACTTTGATGGAGCCTCAAGGACAGAAGCGACCCCGTCCGGGCGCACCAAGGTACGAGCCGGAGCAGGCATCGTCCTCAAGTCGCCGGACGGAGAGGTGATGCACACTTCCTGCTGCATCAGCAAACCCTGCACCAATAATGAAGCAGAGTATGAAGCCCTGATCATCGGCCTCCAGGTCGCCCTCCAAATGGAGATCAAAATGCTCCAGGTGTTCGGTGATTCGCTGCTGGTCGTCAAGCAAGTCCAGGGGCAGTTTGATGTCCGAAAACCTGAGCTGCTCCCGTATCACACTAAAGCAAAAGGGCTCATGGAGCGGTTCTACCTCCTCGAGATAGGCCATGTCGCCAGAGGGGAGAACGCACAAGCCGACGCATTGGCAAAATTGGCAAGCTCACTGGCGGTGCCCCCAGATGGATATCTCCATATCCAAGTAATAAACCAACGCCAGATGCCCAGCATGATAGAAGAAGAGCCGGAAGAGGAGGACCTACAGGTCGCTACAGCAGAAGCCGTCAGCCTGCCTGACTGGAGGGACCCCCTAATGCAGTGGTTCAGGCACCAGCGACTACCCGACCGAAGAGAAGAAAAGATTAAGCTGGTCAGAACCAAGGACTCCTATGAGCTCCGAAGCGGAATATTATTCCGGATTGTGGCCGATGCCAAACGGAAGCTACTCCTCCGATGCTTGTCCATTGAAGAAGCTTGGAGGGTTATGAAGGAGGTCCATGCCGGCATAGCTGGCGTACACCAGGCGGGGCCGAAAATGAAGATTGAAATCAAGAAACTTGGCTATTATTGGCCTGCAATGTTCAACGACTGTTGCGAGTATGCTAAGTCGTGTCAGAGATGTCAGGAGCATGCCACCATTCCCAGAAGACCTCCTGCACCACTACACCCAACAGTGCCCAGTTGGCCGTTCGCCCAATGGGGAACGGACGTCGTGGGCCCCTTTCCTGCATCTTCCACAGGCTGCAAATATATTCTGGCGGCGACCGACTACTTCTCCCGCTGGGCAGAGGCTGTCGCCTTACGGGAGGTCACCGGAGAAATCGTGGTCAGGTTTGTCCGCCGCAACATTATATTCCGGTTCGGCGTGCCCGACCGGATTGTGTCGGACAACGGCAGCCACTTCCGCAACCAGAAAGTTTACCGGCTAGCAGAAAAATACAAAATTGACTGGAGGACATCGACTCCTTACAATCCACAAGCCAATGGGCTGGCCGAAGCTTTCAATAAGACACTTTGCACTCTCCTGGCCAAGACTGTTAGCTCTAACAAAAGGGACTGGGAAGAAAGAATGTATGAAGCGCTTTGGGCGTACCGAACCGTATACAAGACCCCAACGGGCTGCTCGCCCTTCTCTCTTGTATATGGCTCGGAAGCAATCATCCCCGTCGAACTGGAGATACCGTCCCTCAGGGTCGCCATTCAGCGTGGGCTTGTCCCCGAAGGGCAGACCAACACCGAGCGAAGGCTCGATGAACTCTCCAGTCTGGAAGGAAAGCGGCTTCAAGCCCAACAGAATATCCAGGTCTATCAGGCCCGGATTGCACGCGCCTTCGACAAGCTCGTCAAGGAACGTGAATTCAAGAAGGGTGACCTTGTCATGGTCAAGAGAAGAGATCTCATGGCGGCCAACCCCAAAGGTAAGCTAAACGAGAACTGGCTCGGACCCTACGTAGTCCAAAAAGTCTACGAAGGCGGAGCCTGTGTAATTGTCAACCACCGCGGGGAGGTTCAATTCCCGCCTCTTAATGGAAGGCACTTGAGGCTGTACCACGCCCCAACGCCCCCATTCAGGTAATAATATTACTCTTCGCCCCATTTTTGGGGCGGATTTGCGTGATTAATGTCCGAATGATTTGGCCACCAGCCGGGTTCCCGAAAAAGGGAAGAAAGGAATAGAAAGAGAAAGAAAGAAGAAGCCAAAAAAAAAGAGAAAGACAAAAAAAGAAGAAGCAAAAAAATGGAAAGAGGAAGAGAGAAGAAAGACAAAAAAAAAGAAGCAAAAATGGAAAGAGAAAGAAAGAAGAAGCAAAAAAAAAAAGAGAAAGACAAAAAGAAGAAGCAAAAAAATGGAAAGAGAAAGAAGGAAGAAGCAAAAAAAAAAGAAGAAACAAAAAAGAAGAAACAAAAAGAGAAAAAAAAAGAAGAGAGAGAAAAAAAAGAGAAGCCAGAAAGGGGGACGCCCCCCATTTCCAGTCACCACCCCGCATCAGCGGGGGTACCAAAATTGATTTAAAAAGAAAGAAACAGACTCTTCTCTCCGTCCTTCCCGGGCGGTGAGTACCCCTTTGGCGCGGACCTCGCGTCCGGGTCATTGACTAGACAAACTCTTCTCTCCGTCCTTCCCGGGGGGTGAGTACCCCTTTGGCTCGGACCTCACGTCCGGGTCATTGACTAGACAAACTCTTCTCTCCGTCCTTCCCGGGCGGTGAGTACCCCTTTGGCTCGGGCCTCACGTTCGGGCCTCACGTCCGGGTCATTGACTAGACAAACTCTTCTCTCCGTCCTTCCCGGGCGGTGAGTACCCCTTTGGCTCGGACCTCACGTCCGGGTCATTGACTAGACAAACTCTTCTCTCCGTCCTTCCCGGGCGGAGAGTACCCCTTTGGCTCAGACCTCACGTCCGGGTCATTGACTAGACAAACTCTTCTCTCCGTCCTTCCCGGGCGGAGAGTACCCCTTTGGCTCAGACCTCACGTCCGGGTCATTGACTAGACGAACTCTTCTCTCCATCCTCCCCGGGGGGCGAGCACCCCTTTGGATCACACCTCCCGCCTAAGTCACTGACTAAACGGACCTTTCTATCCGCCACCTCTGAACGGCAAAAGGGGTCTCTGGCCAAGTACCCCTCACTCGAGACCAGCACGCGCTTCCAATATTGCGGCAAAACCAGGGAGTTGCCCGTTCGGTATGGTGGAGTGGTCCCCTCGTCCTCCCCCTGGGAAGGCGAGCACTCTCATGTACCCTGACATGGGTCCCTGCCTGGTGTGAGCGACGTCACGCGGTTCGGAGTTCGATGGTGCGGGGAAGAGGATGCGGAGAGCGCGCGGGCTCCTCTTTTTGTTTGTTTTGCTGTTTGCTGCAACACAGAGATGAGAGAAGAGAGAGAAGGGGCCACCACGGGAGATTGCTCCGGCGGGGCGAGCGGGACAAGTATAATATAGCAAGATATGGGGTTCAAACGGCCATAGCGGGAAGTGACTCGCCGCGACCTCGGGGGGACGGGAATGGTGCAGAAATTAAATAACAAAAATTGAAACGGCCATTGGGGAAGTGACTCGCCGCGGCCTCGAGAATATGAGCAGAATATAGCAGAATATAAAAGAGAATATAAGAACAGAGATTTAAACGGCCATTGGGGAAGTGACTCGCCGCGGCCTCGAGAATATGAGCAGAATATAACGGAATATAGAGAGAGTATAAGAACGGAAATTTAAACGGCCATTGGGGAAGTGACTCGCCGCGGCCTCGATGATATGAGCAGAATATAACAGAATATAGAGAGAATGTAAGAACGGAAATTTAAACGGCCATTGGGGAAGTGACTCGCCGCGGCCTCGATGATATGAGCAGAATATAACAGGATATAAAGAGAATATGAGAACAGAAATTTAAACGGCCATTGGGGAAGTGACTCGCCGCGGCCTCGATGATATAAACGAAATATAACAGGATATAAAGAGAATATGAGAACAGAAATTTAAACGGCCATTGGGGAAGTGACTCGCCGCGGCCTCGATGAAAAGATGTGATCGCCAGGGGCCGAAAGACCCCAAAATAAGAAAGTGATCGCGCCTACCTCAAGAGCGGGAGATGGCGGGTTGCTTCTTCCTCTCCTTCCGGCCGGCCGACGGAGAGGGCTTTCCTCGGCTACCCTTGCAAAACAACGACAAACAAATGACAAGTGGCTTAGAAAGATGAATGTGTAGTATTCATATCCTTGCAATAAAAATGACGAAATAACGGGAAGACACACACCTGGTTGGTGTTATCTTTTAAACCCCTCTCGGACTCGAGTAGGAGGAAAATGAGATGATGGATGCGAGATGATGAATGCAAAAGAACTACGAAGAAAAGGAAAGAGTTGGCTTATTGGATGTGCCGGTGGTGAAATTCGGCGGAGCTCCGGCAGCGTGGGGACGACGTAGAAGCGCGGTGGATGAAGACGACCTTCCTCTCGCGAGCGTGGGCACCCGAGAAGCCGGCAGAACCTCCACCTACAAAAGACCCCACGGGTTAGAAAAATGACTCCGTAGCCTCTGGGCTCCGGCAGCCTATCGGATCACTGCTTAGCTCCTCTAGAACTGAGGGGGTGGGCCTCTATTTATAGAGCTCCGGAAGGTGGAGGCGTCCAGGACCCTGGACACCTCCATCAGGGCCGAAATAATATTTTATTCTATTTTTATTGATTTTTTTAGAATACTTTTATGGGGGCGTCCAGGGTCCCGGACGCCTCTAACAGGTCCACCGAAAACCGACGACGGCCGCACGCGGTTTGGCACAACGCGTGGTTTTGTGAGCGGCGCCTCGTGATTCAGAAATGGGCGCGTCCAGTCAGCTGGACGTCTCTAAATTTGGCTTTTTTCACACACGACAAACCGTCGTTCGGTGGGCGGCGCCCGTGAGGGAATTTATGGAGGCGTCCAGGGTCCTGGACGCCTCCAAATATATTATTTTTATTATTTTTTGTCTTTTATGTCAGGGCTGGATTTTTGATTTTTTTATAATTTGTTTTTATGGAGGCGTCCAGGGGCCTGGACGCCTCCAATAATATATATTGATTTTTTTTTGTTTTTAATGCCAAGTGGCATTTTAATCATATTTTATTTTTATTTTAATGGAGGCGTCCAGGGGCCTGGACGCCTCCATTAATATATATATATTTTATTTATTTTTAGGGCCCTGAGAAAATATTAAAATAAATTAAAAAGATGGGGGCGTCCAGGGGCCTGGACGCCCCCATTAAGACCCACCCGGGTCTTTAAATCAGGCGTCGGCGGGCGCCCGGCAGACACCCTTCTTGGTCCCGGAACCTCTTGATGCGTCTGACTGGTGTTGATGCCGTCCGAATGCCGTGACGAGATGATTCCGGATGCCGAAAAAGGCGGAAGAAGACTCAGGAAAAGGAAGCACTCGAGCGATTCGAAATGCGTAGGCCATCGCGGGGCGTCGTATAGTAATATGAGACTTTCTCATGAGACGTCAAGAATGGCGTGTCTACAGCTGCCCCGCCTTGGCGTCTGCTTTGCAAGGGAGCGACACGTAGTGGAATGGTATCGAAGTGGACTGAAATGAAGTGGGAGCGGACTGATAAGTTGATGCCAAGGTGTGATGAGACACGCTTGTGACGTTACTGTTTGGAATCTTTCCTGAAGTTTCAATGAGGCGACCTTGAAGGAGGTCTTTCAAATATTGACGATTGCTTGGACGGAGATCAAATAAGGGAGGGTGAGATGTGCACTCAGGCACGAAACAAAAGAAGACCAACTTCTCGGTGTGGAAGTACCTGGGTCATAAACCGGAGGTTTCACCTTTGGGGAGCGGTTACCAGCCAATGTGGAAGTGCTGCGGCCAAGGTGGGTCAAAAAGGTAAAGGAATATCTGAGGGTCTGTCCAAACAAGGGTCTCCTTTGGAAGAGCAGCGTAGGGCTGTCTCAAAGAAACTCAGTATTTCATTCAGAGTGGAATATCTCATATTTGTAGGAATTGAAACACAACGGCTTTCACAATCGAATCGCTTGAATGATCTTCCGCAATAAATCAAAGTCCTATATGAATGCATGCTGGGTTTAAAGAAAAATTCAAAACAAACTAAAATAGAAAATAGCCAAGGATAATATTGTCAACTTGTGAAGAACGGGTCAGGATACCGACCCGGTGAGCTGATACTGGGCTGGGGCCCGTTTATCCGCGTACCAACTCACTGAATGGAACCGTCGTCCCCATTCTATCACAAATTGACGGCCTATCCGTACAACCCAAACTCTTCCGGGATCATCACCGTTTTTGTTGAAGGGGAACTCAAATCCCAGATTTGTTCGGGTCGCAAGGTCCTTGACATGTTCTAGTAGCGTAGGTATCGTATACTATGATGCATGACATGGGGGGACCAACCATTGAAAGGTGGGACAGGAGACAGGACAAAGACGTCCGTTAGTAAAACCTGCACAGATTAGCAAAGGTTAGCAACATCAGAAAGTAGCAGAATCACAGCAGAATCGCACCACAGTACAAAGGAGATCCAGACAAAATCTTGACAATGACCACTGATGTGACACGTTCTGTCCTGTAGCGATCTTCCCTTCCTACACTTCTTCTCTTGCACCAAATTGTTTCGAGGCACGCTTCACGAGACATTACCCTAAACAGCAGGGAACTATGCCTCGCACGGAGGGATCCCTTTTTCTCTTTCTTTTGGGCGCGTCCAGGCGTGAGGACGCGTCTTAACCCTCGAATTCAAATTTAAAGCGACGGGTGGTCTTTCTTCTCCCGTGCCTTACCCGCAAACGAGCCCGCCTTCTGCCGAAACTCGCTTGCCCCCTTTCTCGTCTTCCTCCTCTTTTGATCGATGGAGTTCGGTGGGCCCGACCACGGCGAAGGCGGAGAGGGACGCGGGACCCCTCGCCCAAGGAGGGACGCGCCCGAGCACGGAACGGCGTCCATGGAGGAGGAAGGGCCGCTCCGGGCCCCCGACGGACCCGAGGGGCCCGATGGCGTGGGAGGAGGTGAACACGGTCCGGTAGGTCCTCCGATCTCTTCCTCTTTTAATTCATTTTGGGTTTTGAAGCGAGCCGCGCGAGGAGAAAGGGTTCGGCGAGTGTTGCACTCAAATGATGGACGCGTCCTAGACAGGGGACGCGTTCCTTTTGACTGATATGGGACCCCTTTCTTGGTGCAGGACATGGCAAGGACCCTGGGCCTGGCCGATGAGTGGGCGAGTGCGGACGAGCCGAGCCGCGTCAGGAGGGAGAGTCGCGGCAAGGCGAGGCTCGAGGACTGGCCCGTACGTCTCCCTGGACAGCAAGGGGGTGTACTGGTGCAGGACAGTGCCGACTTCCTGCGGCGGCAGAGAGAGAGTTACGCGGGGCTTCCCCAAGCTGGGGACACGCGTGGCATCGGCGGCTCGCGCGCCCAGCTGTCAGAGACTAGGCGGCAACTGGCCGTCGCTCAACATGAGCTGTCGCTCCTGGTAAGTTACGTGCCGCCCTTTTAACTTCAGATTTTGGAGTTTCACTGACGGCCGTTGTTTATTTTGTTCCAGCGTGCCCAGCAGACAGTGACGCGGGGATGATTGGTGGCACATCTTCCAGTTCCTCGGCCCCTTTTCTCGAGATTGCTTCCCTCCGGGAGCAACTTGCCGGTGCGGTGGCCCGTGCGACCCGGGCGGAAGAGGAGCGTGACGCCTGGGTGGCGACTGTAGCGGAGCTGCGGCATCGTGGTGAGGAGAGACCTTCTCCAGACATCCTGGAGTTAAGGGTTCTTCTGCAGATGATGAGGAGAGAGGTAGAGAGAGAGAAGGCCGAGAGAAGGTCCGAGCGACAGCGGGATCTGACCGAGAGGAGGGCCTTGGAGGCCCAAGTGAGGGAGCTCCAGCTGGGCCTTCAGGCCGTCGTGCAGAGGCTAGGAGGGATGGAGACGCGCTACGAGAGAGCGCGAGAGTTCGGGGAGCGACTCCGCCAGTCCGGTCGCTTTGCCGTCAGTGGCTTCTTCGCCACGCCAGGGGAGGAGCAGCGAGTCACTGCTGCGGAGCAGGCGCCCAGAGGCGAGGCAGGTGCTACTGCACGGGGATCCCGGAGGCTTCTGAGGGACCCTCACCTCGGGGGAGAGGAGGAGAGTGCCCAGAGAGACGAGTGATGGTGAGGATTGGCGGGCTAGTGGACCCGCCACCTCTCTATGATTGTAGTGCTTATGACAGCTTATGTAGAATTATGAATGGAGTGATTTGATTTTCTGATGCTTGTTTGTCCTCTTGTGCGTTCCTTCTTCCCTACACTTCTTCTCCTTTGCACTGTTCCCATGTGACGGATCTGTCGAGACTCCGCCTCGAGCGGAGAATCACGTCTTGTGGTGACCATTTTCACGGGAATCTGCCGTCGAAGTCAATACTGACGGCCCTAGTTCCTTTTCCCGGATGCTGTGCCAAATTTTGCGGACGTCCTCCAAAACATGATAGGGTATCCCTAGACAACATAGGGGCTATTCGTCCTATTCTTCGTCCAGTCAATCACCCTGTGCGAGCGGTGAAGCGACACATGGGGCCGCTTGGCCTGTGTCTCATTGCGAGGGCTATCATCGACAGGTGATGGAGGCAATCTTGGCCCGCACTCCTTCCATTTCTATAAATTCTTGTCCCTTTTATCCTTCCAGGTATATCGAGAGCTAACTCGAGGAGCACAAGTTCTTACGGGAGGGAGGAGTTCAAAATTCTGAGAGTTGGATGGAGGGCGAATCTTCCCATTCCTCGAAGAGAAGCAGGTCCAGTGGTAGTAGTTCCAGGAGGCTTTCAGACTTTGAAGGGCACTTCAGCGAAAGGGCCCAATCACAACTCGTAAGCCAAGTTTTCTTGCCCTTTTCTCATTTTTTCTTCCTTTCTTCTGACCAAACCTCACCCCCATTCCTTGTATGTGTAGGTTGTGATGAAATCACAAATCTTATGGGAGTTGGTAGTAGCAGCGTACAGGGGCCTCCCAGATTTTCAGAAGGCGAGGCTAGACGTGATGGGATTTGGTACCTTCCTTCGGATCGAGCCGATCCAACTTGACCTAGTCCTGATCCAAGCCTTGTGTGAGAGATGGGACCCAGTGAGCCGGGCATTCCTGATGCCCTGGGGGCACATGGTGCCCAGCTTGGAGGATGTGGTCCGGATCACAAGCCTGAAGGTAGAAGGCGAGGCAGTGACCGGAGTCACTTACGCGGACTACAGAGAAGGTGCCCAGAAGTTACTGGGTTTGGACCTAGATGGTCGGAAGAACAGGTCGGTAGCTAGGGCGTCCCTCATGGATGCATTAGGGCTCACCGACACTCGTCGGCGGGACGACGAATCCTCAGAAGAGTTCATGGAAAGGATGGAAATAGGATGCCGTGCCGTGTACTGCACAGATTTCGGCAACTGGGAAAGATGTAACATAGATTTGAGGAGATTTCTCCTCTTCCTTTTGGGGAGATTGGTACTGAGCTCGAAAGGGGATGGTATCCAATGTTGCTTCCTGGAGCTGCTGTCAGACCTTGAAAGAGTAGGGTATTATGCCTGGGGAGCCGCCATGCTGGCACACTTGTTTGCAGGCCTATTCCAAGAAACGGATCGTGAGATGACTGTGAGTGGTTTCATACCATTCATCCAGGTATTTTTTGGTTTTGCTTGTTTTGTATTTTTTTTGTTGTTTTCGCAAGGTGCTGATGACCTGCGCCGAGCAGCTATGGAGCTATTATTACCTCCCCATGGGGAGAGCTCGGCATTGGCGACCCGCAATGGTGCCGCTAGCCAGGCGGTGGGAGCCCATCATGAGTGTGGCACCCCTAACCTACCAACTGATGGTGTTAAGGCGGGAGCTACAGGAGTTCCCTGCAGCGATGGTAAACTGGAGACCCTACTCAGACATGGTCGATGCCAACCAGCCGTGGGTTCTAGCAAGTCGTGCCCGGTTCGGACGGGAACTATGGATGCACTGCCTGAATGAAATCGAGCCGCTTCGGCTACGATTAGTTATGAGGACTTTAGGACTGGCTCAAGAATGGGTGGATTCAGCTGCGCCACCTCGTGTCGGGAGAAAGACGCGGGGACCGGCGACTTGCATTGACTGGCGCGTGCGATTCCCCGAACAGTATGAGGACTGGCAACGGGGTGGCACGATTGTAGAATCACAGGCGCGGGACAGCGAGGACTACTTGCGTCTATATAGGACAAAGTACGCAGAACGGTTCCAACCCCGGGGACTTGTGGAGGTAGGTTTCCCCTTTTTCTCTTCTCTTCTTTCTCCTTTTCTTGGTTTTTCTGGTAAAAATGCTGACTTGTAAGGCTGCAGGATGTCCGGGATACCATGATAGCGAACTTACGAACTCGCTTGGCAGAGATGGAACAACAGTTGGGTGATGCCCGCGGAGCTACGAGCGCCTTGGTAGGTGTATAGTACATTCCTAATTAAATCCCCAGATCCAGATGTTGGCTGCTAATTCACATGGTCGTAGCATGCCCAGATTGGTGCGGCCTCCCCAGCGATGGGAGTAGGTGGTGCCTCTTCCAGCTTGTGGATTCCCACCTCAGAACTTGACTCGCTTCATGAGCAACTTGCTCACGCCACGCAGCGTGCTGCGGAGGCAGAAGGGATGCTCCGTATACAGGTAAAAGTTTCAGCGTTGAGTTCTCTTTGTTTACGCCTTATCGCGTATCTGAGATGGTACACTCGGCAGGAAAAGGAGACGGAAGAAGCGCTTGCCCAAGCTGCGCAGAAGGAGGCTAGGATAGCAGAACTGGAGAGGGAACTGCGGCGTCATCCTGATGACGACTCATCCAGGGATGCTATGGAACTGAGGATCACTCTCCAGTTGGAGAGGGAAGACCGTGAGAGAGAACGGGCAGAGAGGGAAAGAGACGCAGAGAGAGAAAGAGCCAACAGTTTGGCTGAAAGGGAGGAGCGAAGGGCCATGGAGGCCCAACTATTCGAACTCCGAATCGGCCTTGGTCTTGCTGAACAGTGGCTGAGAGATGGTGAGGAGCGCTACCGAAAAGCACGAGAGCGTGGCTTTCGTGTTGGTAGCTTCTCTGCTGCTTCCGTGGATCAACGCCGGGATGCGGGAATAGGAAGAGGAGTACAGAGCGGTAGGAGTACCGCTTTTCGTAGTTGGGTAGCACCTTTGAGAGTGTTTTGCCCGGAGAGTAGTGGGACGAGTAATGCAGAGAGAGAGGGCGGAACTTGATGTAATTTTTTTTGGTTTTTGGAATAAAACACAAGGTCGGTTTGTTTGTTTTTCACCTTTGCTTCTGTTGCCTGAATCACATCACTGAAACAAACAAATCAGAATTTCTGTTCTGACTTGGCCCCTTGCTCAATAAGCAAATGGTCACTGTGACTGTCCTTGATAACTGGTCAAGGGGCCAAGCCTTTATTTAACGAAGGCAAGGGAAAGATGCGGTGATGATAAATGCGACAGGCAAGCACACGAATGCAAGCGATATTAAAAAGTGAGATGCTGCACGCAAATGTAATCATGCAAAATTGATTTGTTTTCTTTTTTTTATATTTGATATTTTTTTGTTTCATCATAAAAAGATTTTTTTTGTTTGCAAATATGTACATTTCTCTTTTCCATTTTTTTGTGCTTTTATCATTTCAATTTTTTTATTGCTAACGCCCGGCAAGCACCCAAATGGCACCTAACCTACGTGAGACAGGGGTTTCTTACTAACCTCCCAGGTATCTTAAGTGCACATCTAGGTTGATTTGGGCCTCTAGACCCCTCGAATGACGATCCCGCCGGCTAAGACTTACCCTGATGACAATACCGTCATGCCATGCTTAGGCTCCCAGTTGCTTCCGACCACAGGGATTCACCCAAAAGGTGTTTGAGGTAGATGATTTGCCCGACCCGGGTCTGTTTCCTCACAACTCTAGATGGTATAAGATGGAACACCCTGGAACCCTAACGACCAACCGCGCGACGCTGACCCGGAATCAGACGCCGTCGCACCCATAGGTGACGCGCTTGCATTGGCCTAAGCCCGAGGTTAAACAAGAAGACATCAAGGTGGTAAACAGGGGTCTTGACCAGCCAGAAACACAGAGACTCCTTCGCAGCGATAGCTTTTGCTTTTCAAAGTAGGCAACCAAAATGTGTATATTAAAATAAGGTCGCAGACCCTGGGCAGTTTTCACCTTTCAGAAACTCCATCGAACCTTCATCTTTAGAGGGAGAAGGAAGAGCGTAGGGGATAAACCTCCTGAGAGGACCGGCAAAGCCGTTAACCCGGCGAGCGAATAAGGGCCCATTAACTCTTTCCTTTCGGACAACTTCGGACCAAATCTCGAGCATTTACATTCCACGGCCCCCCTTTGTGGATTCAGACTTTTGCTTTGAGGGGTTCCGTTTATCGTACCAGGCACGGTCACGACCAGGCTTTTCTCTTGATTTTGATTTTGTATTTCTTTCTGTGAGGGAGATATAGTCGTTTGACGTTGGTGGGCTCCCTCTTCGTATGCCTGCGGGGACACTGCCCTCTTCTCGTGCTCTGATCGATGCTCGAGGAAATGGGTCCTACTCTTGCCTTTGGGGTTTGAGTTTCGGTTTCTCATGCTCAGGGTTTTAAGGGCGCCGACTGTCTCATTTGGTCGAAGAGAAAAGAATAAAGATTACAGCTTCCGGAGATCTTCTAGGTGTGGCCCTACCGTAGGTGATGCTACCGATTTTTTTGAATAAAATACATAAGTGAGCACATGTTAGCTTCCTTCGAGCGAGCATAGGCCGACGTGGCTGGACAGGGGTCTCCACGGTTCTGGCAAACCAAGACCCGGTGCCTACCAAGCCTTAATGGGCCCTATCCTAACATGAGGGTTAGATGCAGGGACTTAACTACATGGTGACTGCCAGGCATCGGCGTTTTGAATTTTCCATATTTTTAGTGGTCTTCAATATTTCCTTGTTTTTGATGTTTTTTATCTTTTCATCATTCATTTTTTTTGTTTTGTGCTAAGGGTAGTATTTCTTAAGATAAAGCCCATTCCAAGGGTGGGATAACTCGGTCCCTTCGGCGTTGATTAGCTTGTAGGCGTTGCCAGGGTACACGGCTTGAATTACAAATGGTCCTTCCCAATTGGGTTGGAGCTTAGAACGCGGCCCTCCAGGTTTGACAAAAATTCTTTTTACGACCATCTCACCGACTTTGAATTTTCTCTCAACGACTTTCTTTTGGTAAAAGCGAGCGAGTCTATTTTGATACACACGCGCGTGTTCGGCGGCGGCCAGCCGCTTCTCATCCAAGAGTTCCAACTGGGCGAGGAGTGAATTACGACGATCGTCGAGGGGAAATTCCTCATCCAATTGTACCCTGAGAGAAGGGATCAGAGTCTCGTACGGGACTACCGCTTCCATACCATAAGTGAGGGCAAATGGAGTCTGCCCGGTGGGGGTACGGATTGAAGTGCGATAGGCCCATAGGGCTTCGATAAGCTTTTCTGGCCAGTCTGAAAACTTACTAGACTCGCAGGTTTTTTTGATGATTTTGAGCAATGTTTTATTGGTGGCCTCCGCTTGGCCGTTACCTTGTGGGTAATAAGGCGATGAATGATGCAATGCAATTGCGTACCTTTTGCAGAGGTCCTGTAGGTCCTGAGAAATGAATTGTGGCCCATTGTCGGTGACGATCGTGCTTGGGACGCCGAATCTGGCGAGGATGTTCTTCATGATGAACTTGCAGACTGTTGATGCCTTGATTTCCGCGTAAGCTTCGGCTTCGGCCCATTTGGTGAAGTATTCCGTTGCAGTAAGGATGAAGATTTCTGCTTGGTGAGGGAATTGGATCACCTAGGGGACCAATGATGTCGAATGCCCACATGGAGAAAGGCCATGGGGAGGATATTGGATGAAGTGAGGAAGATGGTGAATGGATTTTATCGGCGTGAAGTTGACACTTGACACACCTACGGACGTAGACAGCACAATCTTCTTCCATGGTGGGCCAATAAAAGCCTTGACGAATGATCTTCTTGGCGAGCATCTGACTATTCACGTGGCCACCGCACACACCCGAGTGCGTCTCTTCTACACATTTCCAAACCTCATCGTCATCAAGACATCTTAACAGAATACCACTAAGGCTCCTCTATAGAGTAGACCTCCAATCAATGTATATTTCTGAGCCACCCTTCTTATGGCTTTCTTGTCCTCTGTGGTGGCCCCTTCAGGATAAGACTGATTTTGGCAATATTTGACAATTTCATAGAACCATGGTTTCTCTTCATCAGCCAGTTCTTCTTCGGCCTCTGCCAACATGATCTCCCTCTTTGCAAGGATATCTTCCTGCAGGATCTTCCTTGCTATCCTGTCTTTGATGTTTACGTAGGAAGCATCATCGATTGCAGGAGCTTGAAGTTTATAGATGGAAATGGACTTAAACCATCTTCCTAGAGGGAACCTTATGGATGATGCCAACGAGGCGAGGGCATCGGCGAGAATATTCTGATGACGAGGGACATGAACAAAGATCAGTTTGGCGAACAGTTTGGCAAAGGCAGCAGTGAGTTCTTGGTATGGCTTGAGTTTGGGATCGCGAGTGCGATACTTAGTGAGCACCTGGCGAAGGATGAGTTGACTATCACCTACGACTCGCAACTCAGTGATACGAAAGAATGAGCGAGTTCTAGGCCAGCTAGAAGAGCTTCATATTCAGCTATATTGTTGGTAACTGGAATTTGAGCTGATATGCCAATGGGAATGTGAGGCCTTCGGCGACAGGAGGGCGACGCCGATTCCTTTCCCTTGAGAATTCAGAGCTCCATCAAAATATAGCGTCCACATTGCATCATCTGATTGGTTGATGGACATTAGTTCCTCATCTGGAAACTCTGATTGGACGGGATCGAACTTGGGAAGAGGATGGTGAGCGAGATGCTCGGCTATGGCATAACCTTTAATCGCCTTTTGCTGGATGTAGGTGATGTCGAACTGAGAGAGAAAACTTTGCCAGCGTGCTAGCCTATCCGTAAGGACGGCTTTCTCCAGAAGGAATTTGATAGGATTCATTCGAGCAATCAAGTGGACTTCGTGAGCCAAGAAGTAGTGCTTCAATTTCTGCACTACCCAAACGAGGGCAGCACAGGTTTTTTCCATGCCGGTGTACTTCTGCTCACAGGGATTGAGAAGTTTGGACAAGTAATAGGTTGCCCGTTCCTTGCCTTCTTCATCAGCTTGTGCGAGGACGGCTCCCACGGAGTCATCCAAGACTGAGATGTAAAGGATCAGAGGTTTTTCTGGTTTAGGTGGAATGAGAACGGGTGGACTAGCCAGATATTCCTTCAACCCTTCAAAAGCTTTCTGACATTTAGAATTCCAGTGGAATTCTACTCCTGGCTTGGTCAACTCGTAGAGAGGTCTACACCTTTGTGAATGTTGAGACACAAACCGACGAATAAACTGCAGCCTGCCGATTAAACCTCGGACTTCCCTCAAATTCTTGGGAGGCGGCATATCCCTGATAGCCTTGGCTTTGTCGGGATCTATCTCGATCCCTCTTTTACTCACAATGAACCCCAGCAATTTACCTGACGACACACCAAACACACACTTTTTCGGGTTCATTTTCAATTGGAATTCTCTTGACCTTTGCAAGACCTTAGCCAAAACTTCTGGATGTTCCATCCTGGTCCTTGATTTCACCAATAAGTCATCCACATACACTTCCAGATATATGTGCATCATGTCATGAAATATGGCCATCATCGCTCTTTGGTAAGTAGCTCCAGCATTCTTTAACCCAAACGGCATGACCACGTAACAATATGTTCCCCAAGGGGTAGTGAATGACGTCTTTTCCTGATCCTCTTCTGCCAAACGAATTTGATTGTATCCTGAAAATCCATCCATGAAAGAGAGGGTTTCAAAACCTGCCGTGTTATCAATCAACACATCAATGTGAGGTAAGGGAAAATCATCCTTTGGACACGCGCGGTTAAGGTCCCGGAAGTCGATGCAAATCCTGACTTTCCCATCTTTCTTCATGACCGGGACAATGTTCGCCACCCATTGAGGATAAAGAACGACTCTAATGAACCTGGCTTTGTGGAGCTTATCGACCTCTTCTTTCATTTTCAAAGCCATCTGAGGGTGGAAACGCCTTAACCTTTGTTTTACCGAGATGGACCCTGGTTTTAGGGTTAAACGGTGTTCGACCAAGGTTGAATCCAAACCCGGCATATCCTCGTAGCTCCATGCAAACGTGTCCTTATATTCCTTGAGGACCTCAATTAATGCCTCTTCTTCAGAGGGTGGTAGGTTGTCACTTATGAGGATGATCCTAGGGTCTTCCTCAGTCCCCAAGTTGACTTCTTTGGTGGATTCTTCTACGGCGGTTGACGGCTCGTCGAATCTCCTCATTCCGCTAGCGTATGCGCCCGCCGCATCCTCATATTCTTCACCCTCATCTTCAGTGGGGCATTCTTCATTCGTGATCTCGTAGACTCCATACCCTTCATCAGATGCACAGTCGCCCTCGCATTCTATTTCGGGTAGCTGGATGGGATTTTCTAACAACTGGGGGATGGCAAGAAGGGCCTGACACCTGGCGGCCAAATCCAGAAGGAATCGACGAGGGATCTGCCTACCCTTGGATTTCTTCCTAGGTACTACCCTTGGCCTATCATTCCTAGATTGACTGACAATATTTACAGACGAAGAGGAAGATGAGGAGGATGGTGTAGAATGTACAGGAGAAGACCCCTCAGAGGAGGGGTAGAAAAGGTCGCTCATCGGACCTTGGACGGGTGGTCCGCAAGGCGGTACGCACCCGTGGGAGATGTAGGAGGTTTCCTCAACGAAGATGTGTTGTTGGAGAGTTTGAAAATTGACGTTTTTTTTTCGTTTTCATTTTTAATGACAAAGCAGTGAAAAGAGATTGGAGGAGAGAGGAAAGTGGTTATGGCTAGAGGATTGTGGGGCTCGTAGAGCAGATCATGGTTGAAGACCTGGCGCGGGTTGAAAAGCCCGCGTAGGTATGTAAGCAAAGAAGGGGACCTGGGAAGATCATCAGACAATTGTCTGGCCCAGGAAGAAGATATCAGCAAAGGCTGAGACGAGTGGATGGAGAGGATGGCGGCTAATGAGCCGTTGACGGCAATGTTGAGGACGGATGAAGATCCGTCGATGACAGAGTCCTTCTGGCGAGGACGAGGATAGTTTGGAACCTTGGCAAGAGTGGTAATATTCTCTGGTATTTCGGAGATCAATGGTGGTCCTTCAAGCTGTGGAGATGAGAACATCCTTTCCAGTGCAACGGAAATGTCCCATATGTCGAACCATTTGTCCCACTCGCATTCCGGATCTTTGATCTTGCCTCTTTTGGTGATCCTCGGACATTTTTCAGCCAAATATACAGCATGTGATCCTCCATATGCTTCTCGTGGGTGATCTCCCATCTGAACAACGGGCCCTCTGTTGAAGTGGTTTGATAGAGTCCACGTGAGGGGCTTCCAATCTGCCTTGAACGGTCCTTTGAAGCCTAGGCCAAACCTACGGTTCGGCCTAATTTCTTTTGGCGGCTTGAGCATACCCTGTGACTGTGCGCCCAGACCCTTTCCTTGTTGATAGCCGATGTTCCTCATAATCTCCCAACCTTTGGAGTGAAAAGGGAGACATGATGTTGCGGTTGCCCTGACCGGCTCCTTTGGTGCTAGTGGAATGTGAGATGGATCACGCACGTCCAGCAGTGACAATATGGGCCGATGAGACGGCCAAACAGAAGGCAGAGAGGTGTTGATAGCATCCACTGTGTGAAGGATAGGTGTACTGACCACTTTAATAATTCTCCCATTGTAAGGAAATTTCATGCACTGATGGTTGGTGGAAGGCACAGCGTCCATGGCTTCGATGTAAGGGCAACCCAGTATAGCCTTGAATGTGGGGTCCATGTCGAGGACATGGAATTCCGTGGGAATTGACATGGGGCCTAGTTCTGCCTTCAGAATAATCATCCCCTGCGGCGGCCTTTTGCTATTGTCATAAGCCGTGACCGTGATCGAGGAAGGTCTTATTTGTTCCTCGCCAACCCCACACAACTGAAGAGTGCTCATGGAGATCACATTTATGGATGCACCTGTGTCCACAGGACACGGGTTTATGGATACCCCATTAATTTTTATTGAAATGCACAATGCATATTTCCGAGCTTCCTTGGGAGCGAGCTCGTAGTTGTGGAACATGATGGCCGGTTGTGTGTCTGTTGGGGTTAGGACGGTCGAAATCTTCTCCACGGGGAGGTCTTCATTAACCATGACCTTTTGAAGATATTCCATCAAGGCCGCCTGGTGGGATGTGGATCTTTGAAGTAGCTCTAGGATGGAGATCCGGGCATGCGTCTTGTCCAAGTGTTTCAGTAGATCATACTGTGTTCCAGGGATAACTCTTTCTGGTTGTTCTGCATCATCCTTCTCTGGCTGAGATTGCTCGGGATTCTGACTGTTGTGGGGGAAAACCCTGTGGAAAATCCTTCCACTCCGGAGCACCATTGCCTGCGGCTTTTGTACCTCTGTGGGGGTAGCAGTGGATTTTAACAGGGGTTTGAGGGGTAGTAGTGGAGGAATGGTTGATGAAGCAGGGGTGATGACGGGAGCAGGGATTCTGATGAGGGGTTTGTTAGGTAGAGGCATGGAGGAGGTAGAGGGGATATCGCGCGGATTATGAAGGATAAGGGGTTTGGAAGGTGGAGGTGGAGGTAAGGTTTGAAACGGGTAAAGGTTTTGAGGCGGATGGTGGGTGATGAGTGGTTTTGAAGGCATTAGTGGTGATGTGGTGGAGAAAGACGGGGTTATGTATGGTGGACGGATGATAAGGGGTTTAGAAGGCGTAGGGGTAAATGTGGTAGAGGTGGATGGTAAAGTGGGGGAGTGGGAGAAGGTGAGAGGGTGTGAAGGCGTAGTAGAAAGTGTCGGTTGATAGGAGGTCGGGGTGCGGATGAGAGGGCGTAATGGTAGTGGAAATGGTGAAGGCGATACCGATGCGGGTTGATGAGAGAGAGGTGCTACCCGGGCAAGGTGAGGGGGTTGCATGACGATAGGGTTGGAGGTATAAAGAATGGAGGTACTTTCCTGGTGCCACACCTGCTCTCTCCCGACTTCCGGGAAGGAGGAGATGGGGTTAACCTGATGATTGGGCTGTTGGTGCTCCGGTAGTGGATTCTGGATTATGCCCATGTCGGGCTGTTGGGGGGCTGCTGAGGCTGCTGTTGTTGTTGTGGTTGCTGCTGCTGCTGCTGTTGTAACTGCTGCTGTGGCCTCTGAGGAGGTCTCCTAGCCTTGAGAGCCGCGACGTACCGTCTCATCTCATCCCAATCTATTTGATGTTCATCATTCATATCATGGATGTAATCTTTGAAATGGAAGCAGTAATCCACTGTGTGTCCCGGCTGCCTGTGGTAGACGCAGTATTTGGAGGTATCAACATTGGGGGGCCAGGCGGGCCTTTCTCTGGGTAGGGCGAGTTGGTTTGATGCCATGAGGGCATTAAAAATATCTTCTAAGGTTTCTGGCAATGGTGGATAGTAGGCTCTCTTAGGACCGAGCGGCCTCCTTTGTTGCTGTTGGGGACCATAGTTCCCCGGGGGTGGAACTTGGTTGTACTGAAGCGGTGGTTGTTGTTGTTGAGGTTGTGGTTGTTGTTGCTGGGGTTGGCGTAATGGAGGCATATTATCCTGGGGTGGATTATTTTGGGGTGGAGGACGGAGAGGGAAAGGACCTGATTGAAGGGGTAGTCGGGGCATTTGTTGAGGCCTTGGGTTGACTGCATAGTTGGCATTGTTGACCGCACTGACTTGCTCATTTGTCACGACCCCTTCTGTGGCTCCGCCCGGGACACCAGCGCCTGTCTTTCTGACCACTTTGGGCTTCGGCGACTCAAACATGTTCATGATGGGGGAGTCTTTTAGCTGGGTTTGGATGTATCGGGCCCTTTCATAGAGTTCCTCCATTGTAGTAAGTTTATTCATGGCGAGGACGTGTCTGAACTGCGGGGTTGCATTAGACACAATCATCTTCACTTGTTCGGGCTCGGAGAGGGTATCCCTTATTCTTTCCGCCAGAGACCTCCATCTATCAGCATATCGGACAAAATCCTCGTCGGGTTTCATCTTTTCGGCCACTAGGTCGGTAATGGAGAGTGAGGGACCGACCCTATCCCTATATTTCTGCAAGAACCTTCTCTGCACTATTTCAAAATTCTCGGCCTCGCGGGGCTCCAGAGAATAGAACCACTCAAGCGCGGGACCATCCAATGATCTCCGAAAGAGGTATGCCAGGGACCTCTGATCGTTTTGCCAATAGGAGGACTCATACATGAAGTCGTTGAGGTGAATGAAGGGGTTGTCGGTACCATTGTATCTGCGGTACGTGGGTATTTCGGAGGGAGGAAGATGAATGACGGGGAGGATTGGCAAAGCAACCTCCGGGGTGGCTTTCACGTCCACCATTCTTCTCAGATTTTGAAACTGCTCATCCATGCGATTGAACCTATTGAGGAGCGATTGGGCGAGCTCCTCTGGGGGTGAAGGTGGCACTTGCCATTGGGGGAGAAACTATCTCCCGGAGACTTGAGGGGGAAACCCGGAATGAGAGGGAACTGTCGGACCACCGACAGTTGGCCCTGGCTGAAACGGTGTGTGAGGAACACCGGGAGTTTGAGATTGTGACGGGAATTGGAATGAGGGAGGTTGTTGGCTCGCTTGTCCTTGAAGCGAGGGAGACTGGATGGCTTGCGCCAATGAAGGAGATGGAATGGCCTGCACGGACTCGTGGAGAGGTGCGATAGCCGGAGTTGACTCCTGGGGCGTGGGGGAAACAGATTTCCCCTTTAGAATGGCCTGGAAGGCCCGGAGCTGTTCAGAGGTAAGCTCCGTGTTGGCGAGGACGCCCAGTAAGGAAGTGATATCCTGTGGCGGGGACGTGTCCCCGGCAATAACCTGCACCTCATGCGAGGGGTCATGAGAAGGACCCGAGTCCATAGCGTAGACTCGCAGGTCGGCTGTCAAACCACGGCTAGGGTGGTTCTCCTCAGAAGACTCGTGAGACATGCTCACAGTTCTCCCAGAACGCAAAAACATACACTAGCAAGTAGGTAGCAGAGATTATCAAACAAGTGGATGCCTTTACGCCCTTTTTTTGTTTTGATTTTGGTGATTTTTTTTGTGTGTTTTTAGCGAGATCCGAAGTTCACACAAGATAGGGACCCTAGTTTATTTTTGTTTCACCGCCGTGTCAGCTAGGGTCTCTCGTCTCACCACGAATGAAATGACTAACTTCGGGGAACTTCAATGGTACAACCAGCCCAGTGAACGAAGAGGAGATTCTTCGATGTCGGGGACTTACGGAGGTCCCAGTGTAGGAGATTCTAGTCCGTTGAGAGGAATTCCCAAACGGAGAGTCCTTCCTTCACCGGGAAAGGGTGATCCTCAAAAAAAATAAAAAAAAAGGATAGAAAAGAGGAATGGATGTATGCAATGGAATGCTGACAGATATATGGAGTGGGAAAACAACAGAAATAACAAACATGTAATAAACAAAGAACCAATCAGAACTGACGGTGCTGCCGTGAGCACAACGGGGGCGCGCGTGGGCGCCAAGGTGGAGAGGCACGGGTGGTGCCGAACTTGCAAGGGTAGCCGGGAGGAAGCAGTAGACGTCCCACCGTGATCGCCAATCTGTGAGCGACGTCACGCGGTTCGGAGTTCGATGGTGCGGGGAAGAGGATGCGGAGAGCGCGCGGGCTCCTCTTTTTATTTGTTTTGCTGTTTGCTGCAACACAGAGATGAGAGAAGAGAGAGAAGGGGCCACCACGGGAGATTGCTCCGGCGGGGCGAGCGGGACAAGTATAATATAGCAAGATATGGGGTTCAAACGGCCATAGCGGGAAGTGACTCGCCGCGACCTCGGGGGGACGGGAATGGTGCAGAAATTAAATAACAAAAATTGAAACGGCCATTGGGGAAGTGACTCGCCGCGGCCTCGAGAATATGAGCAGAATATAGCAGAATATAAAAGAGAATATAAGAACAGAGATTTAAACGGCCATTGGGGAAGTGACTCGCCGCGGCCTCGAGAATATGAGCAGAATATAACGGAATATAGAGAGAGTATAAGAACGGAAATTTAAACGGCCATTGGGGAAGTGACTCGCCGCGGCCTCGATGATATGAGCAGAATATAACAGAATATAGAGAGAATGTAAGAACGGAAATTTAAACGGCCATTGGGGAAGTGACTCGCCGCGGCCTCGATGATATGAGCAGAATATAACAGGATATAAAGAGAATATGAGAACAGAAATTTAAACGGCCATTGGGGAAGTGACTCGCCGCGGCCTCGATGATATAAACGAAATATAACAGGATATAAAGAGAATATGAGAACAGAAATTTAAACGGCCATTGGGGAAGTGACTCGCCGCGGCCTCGATGAAAAGATGTGATCGCTAGGGGCCGAAAGACCCCAAAATAAGAAAGTGATCGCGCCTACCTCAAGAGCGGGAGATGGCGGGTTGCTTCTTCCTCTCCTTCCGGCCGGCCGACGGAGAGGGCTTTCCTTGGCTACCCTTGTAAAACAACGACAAACAAATGACAAGTGGCTTAGAAAGATGAATGTGTAGTATTCATAGATATAAAGAGAATATGAGAACAGAAATTTAAACGGCCATTGGGGAAGTGACTCGTCGCGGCCTCGATGATATAAACGAAATATAACATGATATAAAGAGAATATGATAACAGAAATTTAAACGGCCATTGGGGAAGTGACTCGCCGCGGCCTCGATGAAAAGATGTGATCGCCAGGGGCCGAAAGACCCCAAAATAAGAAAGTGATCGCGCCTACCTCAAGAGCGGGAGATGGCGGGTTGCTTCTTCCTCTCCTTCCGGCCGGCCGACGGAGAGGGCTTTCCTCGGCTACCCTTGTAAAACAACGACAAACAAATGACAAGTGGCTTACAAAGATGAATGTGTAGTATTCATATCCTTGCAATAAAAATGACGAAATAACGGGAAGAACGGAAATTTAAACGGCCATTGGGGAAGTGACTCGCCGCGGCCTCGATGATATGAGCAGAATATAACAGAATATAGAGAGAATGTAAGAACGGAAATTTAAACGGCCATTGGGGAAGTGACTCGCCGCGACCTCGATGATATGAGCAGAATATAACAGGATATAAAGAGAATATGAGAACAGAAATTTAAACGGCCATTGGGGAAGTGACTCGCCGCGGCCTCGATGATATAAACGAAATATAACATGATATAAAGAGAATATGAGAACAGAAATTTAAACGGCCATTGGGGAAGTGACTCGCCGCGGCCTCGATGAAAAGATGTGATCGCCAGGGGCCGAAAGACCCCAAAATAAGAAAGTGATCGCGCCTACCTCAAGAGCGGGAGATGGCGGGTTGCTTCTTCCTCTCCTTCCGGCCGGCCGACGGAGAGGGCTTTCCTCGGCTACCCTTGTAAAACAACGACAAACAAATGACAAGTGGCTTAGAAAGATGAATGTGTAGTATTCATATCCTTGCAATAAAAATGACGAAATAACGGGAAGACACACACCTGGTTGGTGTTATCTTTTAAACCCCTCTCGGACTCGAGTAGGAGGAAAATGAGATGATGGATGCGAGATGATGAATGCAAAAGAACTACAAAGAAAAGGAAAGAGTTGGCTTATTGGATGTGCCGGTGGTGAAATTCGGCGGAGCTCCGGCAGCGTGGGGACGACGTAGAAGCGCGGTGGATGAAGACGACCTTCCTCTCGCGAGCGTGGGCACCCGAGAAGCCGGCAGAACCTCCACCTACAAAAGACCCCACGGGTTAGAAAAATGACTCCGTAGCCTCTGGGCTCTGGCAGCCTATCGGATCACTGCTTAGCTCCTCCAGAACTGAGGGTGTGGACCTCTATTTATAGGGCTCCGGAGGGTGGAGGCGTCCAGGACCCTAGACACCTCCATCAGGGCCGAAATAATATTTTATTCTATTTTTATTGATTTTTTTAGAATACTTTTATGGGGGCGTCCAGGGTCCCGGACGCCTCTAACAGGTCCACCGAAAACCGACGACGGCCGCACGCGGTTTGGCACAACGCGTGGTTTTGTGAGCGGCGCCTCGTGATTCAGAAATGGGCGCGTCCAGTCAGCTGGACGTCTCTAAATTTGGCTTTTTTCACACACGACAAACCGTCGTTCGGTGGGCGGCGCCCGTGAGGGAATTTATGGAGGCGTCCAGGGTCCTGGACGCCTCCAAATATATTATTTTTATTATTTTTTGTCTTTTATGTCAGGGCTGGATTTTTGATTTTTTTATAATTTGTTTTTATGGAGGCGTCCAGGGGCCTGGACGCCTCCAATAATATATATTGATTTTTTTTGTTTTTAATGCCAAGTGGCATTTTAATTATATTTTATTTTTATTTTAATGGAGGCGTCCAGGGGCCTGGACGCCTCCATTAATATATATATATTTTATTTATTTTTAGGGCCCTGAGAAAATATTAAAATAAATTAAAAAGATGGGGGCGTCCAGGGGCCTGGACGCCCCCATTAAGACCCACCCGGGTCTTTAAATCAGGCGTCGGCGGGCGCCCGGCAGACACCCTTCTTGGTCCCGGAACCTCTTGATGCGTCTGACTGGTGTTGATGCCGTCCGAATGCCGTGACGAGATGATTCCGGATGCCGAAAAATGCGAAAGAAGACTCAGGAAAAGGAAGCACTCGAGCGATTCGAAATGCGTAGGCCATCGCGGGGCGTCGTATAGTAATATGAGACTTTCTCATGAGACGTCAAGAATGGCGTGTCTACACCTGGTCCTTCCAAAGTGAATCCCCGCAAAGACTCATACCCTGCCAATGGGCCCCTACACGAAAAGGGGGGAAAGATACAAGAGCGAGGGAAGAGGAAGGAGAAAACAATATGCACGGAAGAGAAAGAGGGGTGGGAAAGCTCCCTCCGGGATAAATGCATACACCAGGAACGCGTGAAATCATAAATGCTTTACTCTATTCAAAAGAGGATCAAACTACATGTGCTGCGGGGCATACCCCTGTGTTACATTCAAAAAAAAAGAAAGAGAAATTAAGGGATGCAACGCTCAGTCGATGTCCCTGAAGATGTCCTCGAGGGGGAGGATCCCGACGCAAGGGAAGTTCGTCATATCGCGCAGTCGGCCCCTCAGTCCCTCAAGACGGGCGAGCTTCGCTTCGACGGACGCCATTTCAACGTCGGCAACGGCAAGAGCTTCCCTCTCCTCTGCCACCGCCCCTTCCGCCTCGGCGAGGCCAAGTTTAGCCGCAGCAAGATAGCCCTCCAGCTTCTCGATCCGGTTCTTGAAGGAACGAACGCTGCCTTCGCCTTCCTCTAGGGCCTTTCCGTGGCGTTCTCTACTGTCGCGTCGGGCCTTTAGGGCCTGCAGATATTCGTCTGCCTGAGCATCAAGGGCGGCGCGTTCGTCAGGAGCCTGGGTCTCCAGGAACTCGCGGCGCTTGACATATTTCAATAATAGCAAGACCCGCCGTGACCATTCCCCCAGCGGACAACCAAGCACTTGCAGCGCCCCCGTTAATTGCGTCACGATGGTATGCACCTCCCGATACGACAGAGAAGCATCGGCGAGAAGCATCGTCCGTAAAGTGATCAGCATCTGACGGACTGGCGCTTCTGAGGACGCGTGACTAACTGAGGGCACGACCGGAGGGGTGAATTCCACGGTGCTGTCCCCCTCTGCCCACAGGTCGGTATCTGCCGCCACTGAAGATGAAGGAAGGGCGAGGGTCAAGTCGCCCAGCCGGTGCAGCTCGACGAGAGACCCTTGGCCGACCACTGCCTGGGGAAAGGAAAAGACCATTGCCGAAGCCTCCGGTGCCCCCATCGTTCGGAGGTCACCTGCCCCCTCTGCCTCCGTCTGGCCCGACTCTGCCACTCCTCCAAGGGGCAGGGGTGCAGGGACCGTTACCTCGGCTAGAGGAGGAGCTTCGAGTAAGGCCAGGCCCGAAGCCGTCACCCATGAACTCCTTGCTCACGACTGAGATCCCTCCAGATGCGCACGGAGCCCCGCAAATATCTGCTGCAAGAGCGGGTCCTCCATCTGAGCCGGGAGTTTCGGGAAGGGCGGAAGCGGAACCACCAGCTGGGGTAAACGTCCCGCTTCCACGAGCGCAGCCAGTCTCTCTCTCTCCAAGCCCAAGACTGGAGCCGGCCCCTCCACCGCTATCGGGCCAATGCTCGGTCTTCGCTTGGCCACTGCCTTCCGGATACGACCAGGCGCCTTCCCCGATATCGGCATCGCCTGACCATGGGAATGGGAATCAGCTATTCGCCATCTAAAATAAACCATGCAAAAGGGAGACCGTGGAGCCCGCATACTCACCTTGGCCGCTGGGATGATGCTACCTTCAGGCGCGATCTCCCCCTCCTCCAGAGGCTCGCCCGCCGCTCTGGTAGTACCGGAGGGCTCCGCGGGCATTTCCTCTCGAAGGGCGTCGAGTAAAAGAGCCAATTTGCCCATGACGGCATCGGCTCCCGTTGGGCGGTCGATCAGCGCAGCCGGGGCAGCCTCCTCTGTGATCTCAAGTTCGGCCGGTTCTCGAAAATCCTAAAGAAAAAGGGGGGGGATAAGGTCGTCAGTCAATCACAAAAAAAAAAGGAAAGGGAGAGCCGGCCCAAACAAGCTCACACTCACAGCGGTCTTCCCCACGAGGCTCGAGGAGCCAGCAAGTAAGGGGGCCCCGAAGGCCGGCTCGGGCGGCTCCGATGCCCCGGACACGCCCTCGTCAGGAGCTAGTTCGTCGGAAGAGTAGTTGTAATCTACCTCTTCCCCAGACGGAGACTCGACCGCCGTCGGCTCGGCCTGGACCGGCAGAGGAGCTTCCACCTCAGAGTCTCTGCCCAGCACGTCCTCCCTCGGGCTAGGCGAGGCTCGCGCTCCGATCTTCTTCCTCCTCACATATATCAACGTCGTCGGGAGGTCGGGATCAGGCCCCAATGACTCGGTGGCCACCGCGGCAACGCCTGTCATGCAAAGGAAGATAAGCCATGCTGAATCTACTGGCCCCCAGGACACAAAAAAGGGAGTTAAACGTATAGTCGAAAATATTTACCCCCTTCAGTTCCTGCGACACGAGATGACCCGCGGGCTTCCTCAACAGGCAACGCCTTCTCGGGAGTCCCGACCGTACCCTCGCCCGTGAGGTAGAAGCGCATCGTCGCCATGCGCGAAGCCGAGGCCGACTCGGGAGGCCGGTCGACCACAGACGACACGGGCGGCCGATGAATCTCACCAGCTTCGTGGCTCGGTTCGGTCCGCGTGGCTTCGAATTCTTTGAAGGACAAGACGGGGGCCATCGGCAGGGCTGTCGTCGGAGCCGGGGATGCCTCGGTTCGCCGCCGTTTTACCGTCTCTCGCCCGGCCATCTTGGCAGCAGCCAGTGCCTTCTTAACGGGCGACTGTGCCCGGGGCCTTCCCGTTGCCTGCAGCAAGGGAGCTGGAGCCGCCGCCGGGGTCGCCTCCGCCGGGACCGCAACTTCGCCCATGTCAGGCGTGGGCATGGGCTCTTCCATAGAAGCTGAAACAAAAGAAGTACCCAGGTGTCAGGGCTCCACTCCAAAATAAAAAGGAGGAGGGAGATTCAAAAGGCACACTAAAGAGCGGGGACGCGGACCGGCAGGTTGGCCTGGCTCGGGACGGGCAGCTTCGAATTCCTCGAAAGACGGGACTAGTGGTACCGGAGGGACAGCCGTCGGAGCCTTAGCCGATTCTGTCTTCCTCCGCTTTGTGTCCCGCTGCTTAGCTGCCTTGGCGGCGTCCACCGCCTTCTTCACAGGCGATTTAGCCCGGGGCCTCTTCGCAGCCTTAGGCAAAGGAGCCGTGGTCGGGGCCAGCGGCGCGGCTTCAAAATACGCAGGCTTCTTCACCAGCCGGAGGAGGTTCCGGTACGTGGCCATCTGCGTGCTGTCGGGATGGTCTGCAAAGAAAAGAGGGGAAAGAACGAACATGCATATACCATTAGTACCTAACTCACCGCGAAAGCCGCAGCGCTGAGGGACAAAACCGAAGAGCAAGAGGGAACTGAATACCGTGAGGGCCAGTGTACAGCCGCAGCGTGATCGGCCAGTAGCTCAGGGATATCTCCTTGTCCCGACGTGCCGCCTCCCGGACTAGCCAACAAACGTCCTCAATAGTTTGACACCGGTCCGTGAGGTTGGCCAGATCCGCATGTTTCTTGGAAGAAAGGTGACAGAAAAGATTGAAGTGGTCCATGCCCCACCCATCAGCATAATAATAAGGGATGTGCAGGCGCTTGCCCAGGATGGAGGCCGTCACATCTTCAATCTTCATCCCATTCACCCGGAGGAGGATATATAGCCACGTGGTGTCCTTGTAATTCTCGGGCTTCCTCTCCTCCCGCCTCATGAACGTGCGATACAGGCAGGCCAAGTCTCTCTCCGGACGCCAGCTCTTGGCGGGAGTCCCCTCTTCCTCTATGGGGAATGGATAATTGATGAGGTCCAGACGGTCGCTCCCTACCCGGCACAGATCCCTCAGCGTCTTCTGATAGCCGTCCTTCGCCACTGGGGGCAGCTCCACTTTCGGCGTCGGCCTCCTATCCCGGGCTTCCCGACGAGCTATCATATATGTCGCCACCTCCTTCTCTTGCCTGTTCTTGAGCCGAAGAAGATGATCTGGCTCAATGTCAAGTACTGGCACCGGTTGCCGGCTAAGGAATCTCCTTTCGGCGCCATCCCAACAGTCGGTCTTGTGCAACCGATAGAAAGCCGTCCGGGCATTCCACCACTTTATATAGTCTTCGGTCACTCGGGGCACGCGACCCGGGGCTGGCACCCTGAAGGAGGCAGAGTCCGCCCGGTGGAAGAAGTCCCACCAGCTTCTAGCGTGCTCGGCGACCGCACTTCCCCGGACGTTCCGCGAAGGCAAGCCGAATTGCGCATGATAAGTAGGGATATGCTGGTCATACCCGAAGTTGCGGCCGAATCGGAAGGGGTAATACGGCTCCAGCAGTACGTTGTCTCCCTTCCGGAACACCAACACGCTCGGGCGGATAGCCAGCGCCCAATCCCTCAGCTCGGGCTCCAGCAACGGGCGCACCACGTTTTCCTGGCTGATAGGGTGGACATACCTCTCCACCTGGTCATCCTTGCATTCCCTCTTATTATTCACGAGGGGGCTTGAATGTGCGGCCAGTGTCCAGAAATGAATGGTACCGGCTGCATCCCGGGGAACCGTGGTCAACCGGCCCCGAATATCATACATCCGCATGAAGTGGAAGCCGGCTCTGCACTCGCGAACTCCAGCATCCTCGGCACCAGCCCCCAATCCTGAAGGACTCGCGGGGCGAACTCCGGAAACAGTGAACAAACCCACGCGTTGAAGAAATGCAGTGGGCACACGTACCGGGCCTGCCTCGGGAATTGGTGCGTGCTGATGTCTCCCAGGGCCTTATAAATCAAACAGAGCGCCGCCGGGCACAGAGAAAGTTTGACACCCCACGCCATCTGGCACGCCGGGTAGATGGCATCTGGCCGGATCACGGTCTCGTCCCCGTACGGCATGGCAAATGAACACAGCCAGTACGTCAGATAGGCGGCACAGTGAGTTTGTGGGTCAACCCCCATCGGATTGGCCCCGCTCCGACGCCCCCTGGAGGGGATCTTCACATCATGCTTGGGCTTCGCACGTTTCTTGCGAGCAACAGCGGTGCCAACGCAAGGAAAATCTTCATACTGCTTCAGCCCATCATAGAAATATTCCAGCCATACCGCCATACGCACCCGTTTCCTATCCCCACGGGCGGGCTGCTTCCCCTTGTGCGACAGCTGGTACAGCTCCCGGTACGCCTTCATCAGGTACCGGTATGAATACCCCAGAGAATAATAGCCGTCCCCGTTAGTCTCGTCTTTGATCAAGTCCGGGAGGCATACTTCTTCATAAGGCTCCCCGTCAATGGGCAAGCCGCTCAGCTGGCTTAGGCTCCACAAATCAAGTGAAGTCTCTCCCTCTGCCGTGTAGAAGGTATTGGTCTCCGCACTAAATACTTCTATCATACCGCAACAGAGACCCTTGGAGATGGGATAACCATACCGGGAAGCGTACACGCTGTGATAGATGCCAACTCGGACCAGCAACGGGGCGTAGTTGAACAGTACATATTCCGTGAACTCCACCGCCCCTTCTCGGAAGCTGTGGGCGTCTTGAAGCTTCAGCTCCCCGAACCAGCCCAGTGATAGTTCGTACTTGAACCTGATGGCCAAACAGTCCAATATGAACGGCTCCTCCCTATAACCCCATTTCAGGGGAGCCAAGAATAAACCAAATCGGGGCGACTCGCCATGCACCTTCCCCGCAGACATGTCCCACCTTGCTGGCGTGAACTGAGGGGCTCGCACCAATTTATCTTCAGCCGGCAGCACCCCTTCGATCCCCAGGACCGGCTTCCATTCCCGGGCTTCTCCCACCAGATACATCGGAATGCTCCTGGGGACGCTGTACAGCAGACTGTCTCGGGCATGCAGGATCGCCCGCTCGGCCGCCTTTATGACGCGATAATCTCGCCCCTCTCGAGAGCGCAAATGCTTCAGAAATCGAACGAGGTGCCTATCCTTCGGGAAGTCCTTCCTGTACTCCCCGGTGACCCGGTCAAATGTGAAGCCGTTGTCAACTCTGGCAAGCCTCTGGAAGTCCATGCTCTCCCGGTCGGACCCCGACGACTCAGCCAAGGCAGCTATCTCCCCATGTTCACGGTCCAGGTCTTCTACGTTCAGCCAGGTGACCGCCGGCACGGGACCCCGCGGGATGAGGTCGGCACCGATAGCAGCAGCGGGAACAGAGGAACCACTTGGGGCAGCCATTTGTCTGCAAAGATATGCAAATAAGAAGATCAGAACAAATCACAAGCAAAAGGACTGCAAAGAAGCTTTACTACAAGTCAAATGAACAAAGTATTGCCAATTTCTGACGAAATTTCGGCAGAGTTTCCCCTAGGCCACAGGCGTAAGGGAAAACACGGGTGCGCGTCCACAAGGAGTGACGGCCCCAACAAAGCATGGTGGGCCCCGAGAGGCAACACCAGAAGTCCGCCGGTCGAAGGAGTCATCTTCCTTAGCTAAAAATCACCCCAAGGCCCCCTTCGCCGGCACAGCCCTTCGAGGCTTCCCCGGCACGCCCTTGGTGCTTCCCCGGCACACCCCAAGGCCCCCTTCGCCGGCACAGCCCTTCGAGGCTTCCCCGGCACGCCCTTGGTGCTTCCCCCGGCACACCCCAAGGCCCCCTTCGCCGGCACAGCCCTTCGAGGCTTCCCCGGCACGCCCTTGGTGCTTCCCCGGCATGCCCGTTGGCCGCTTCACCGGCACACTCGGGCTCACCGCCCCCCCGGCACACTCGTGCCCCATGCTGCCCAGTATACCCTCAAGGTCAGCCTTCCCCGGTACACCTCCACTGCATCGCTTCGCCGGCACGCCCGCAGGGAGCCCTTCCCCGGCACGGTCCGCGCGAGCCGCTCACCGGCACACTTGGTGCCGTCCCCGCCGGCACACTCGAGCCCACGCCGCCCGGCACGCTCCGAAGGCCGTTCCCCGGCACGCCCAGGGTGGTCTCCCCGACACGCTCGGAGGAGCCCTCCCCGGTACATCCTCACGCCCATTCACCGGCGGCCGCCCACGGCGCTGCCCACGACGCCTGAGACGGTAAGGGAAAAGGAAGGGGAAGAAGAAGAAAAGGAGCCCTAGGGCCCCGCTACACCCGACGAGGAAGAGAAAACACAGAGAAAGAAGGAAGAAAAAAAAGGAAAAGGAAGAAGAAGAGGGAAGGAGAAAAGAGAGAGGGAGGAGCAGGGCCTCCCGCGGTGTCCCCCTCACCACGACGACGACGGAGGCGGAGGGGACGCTCGGCGCCGGAGAAGAAAGAGAACGGAAGGGGGGGGCTCTCGTTCGCTGGGTCGCCAAAGAGAGGGAAAGAGGGAAGATGAGAAAGGGGGGGGGGATTCGAACGGGCTGACCGTTTGAAGTCCCCCGCTCCCCTCTTTATATAAAAAAAAGAAGAGAAAAAAAGAGAGAAAAAAAAAGAAAAAAAGAAGAGAGAAAGAAAGAAAGAACAAAAGAAAGAATAAAATAAGAAGAAAGGGGGAAAATGAAAGATATAAAAAGGGGAGAGAAGATACAAAAAAGAGAAAAAGAAAGAAGAAGAGGAAATGAAGGAAAAAAATAGAAGGAGATAAAAAGGGGATAAAAAAAAGAGAGATGACGGAAATAAAAGGAGAAAATAAAAATAAAAAAGGAGCAAGCAGGAGTATATGTAAGATATTAAATAGATAAATATATATATACCTACATATATGCCTACGCTCATATGCTCATCCACTCACGTGTGCAAAGGAGCAGGTCGGCAACACACAATAATAAATGCCCCCGGGGAAGACATTCCATCCCCACGATCCCAATCAGACGAACGTCCACACCAGCAAAGACGACTCTACCCCTGTGGCTCTATCCTTGTCATAGGGTCACTACCCTACCACCAAAACAAGCCCGTCTCTGACACATCGCCTCGGGCCTCAGCTACCACCCACGCCATACAATATCGCCATCACGGGCCTTACGCCTGGATTGGCAGAATCTCTACCTTTGCGTTGGCATTAGCCCCTTGCCAACGAATAAGTCCCTTTCCGGCGCAAGGCCCCGTGCCCTAGCCACCCACTCCGCACAATATTGCCATTACGGACCTTACGTCCGAATCGGCACAGATTCTCCCGTTGCGCTGGCATTCTATTCTTGCCAACGAGTGAACCTTACCTTCCGGCGCAAGGCTTCGTGCCCCAGCCGACACTTGCATATCACTCGTCAAAAAAATATATATATATAATAAAATAAAATGGGGTTAAAAATAGAGATACCCCGCCGGACTTGTCCCTACACCGGGACAAGGGTAAAAATGGCAATAACCCGGCTGTGGCGAAAACCCGAAAGGGCGCTACGGGCAAAATTGGGTACCCCGCCACGTGAAAACCTGAAAGGGCGCGTGGGCAAAAGCAAGAGGGGGGCCGGTACCGGCGAAAACCCGAAAGGGTGCTTATATCGGTAATATGGTACAAGAAGAAAGAAGAACAAGAAAAGACGAAGAGATCAACAAAGCAGGTCAGTTCCCGACGTCCTGTCAGCACTGACAAAGAGACCAAGAGACCAAGAGACTAAGAGATCAATCAAGCATGTCAGTTCTCGGCACCCTGTCGACACTGACGAAGAGACTAAGAGACAACAAAGCATGTCAGTTCTCGGCACCCTGTCGACACTGACGAAGAGACTAAGAGATCAACAAAGCATGTCAGTTCCCGGCATCCTGTCGGCACTGACGAAGAGACCAGGAAACAACAAGCCAGGTCAGCTCCCGGCACCCTGTCGGCTCTGACGAAGAGACCAAGAGACTAAGAGACAAAAAGCATGTCAGTTCTCGGCATCCTGTCGGCACTGACGAAGAAACAAAGAGACCAAGAGACCAAGAGGCCAGGTCGGTTCCCGGCGCCCCGTCGGCACTGACGAAGAGACAACACACTGCTTCAGCTCCCGGCATTCCGTCGGCACTGATGAAGAGACTAAGAGACAACAAACCAGGTCAGCTCCCGACATCCTGTCGGCACTGGCGAAGAGACTAAGAGACCGACAAAGCTTCAGTCCCCGACACCTCGTCGGCACTGATGAAGAGACTAAGAGACAACAAACCAGGTCAGCTCTCGACGCATCGTCGGCATCGACAAAGAGAGAAGAGACGAAGACACCCACGGGCACCGCCCGGCTCATCCTTCGCCTGCGCTACCCGTGGGTGGGGGGCATTTGTGGACACCGAAAATTGCACATCCAAAATGTCATGCTCAGCCCAGCATCAACAACGGCGCCGAGTGAAGAAACCCCCGGGGAAATCAAGCACAAAAGGCTCCACAGCCCGTGGGCCTCGAAGAAAATCAAATGGGCCACAACTCATGCTCACAATGGGCTCAAAATCGCCCATTTAGCCCTTCAGCGGCACGCCCAGTTGAGGCCCCAGCGACACGCCCTGGCAGAACCCTCCAGCGGCACGCTCCCTTCAGCGGCACACCCTGCCACGGCCCTCGCCGGCACACCCCTATGGGGGTTCACCGGCACACCCCCAAGGGGGTTCACCGGCACACCCCCATGGGGGGGGTCTTCACCGGCACACCCCCATGGGGGGGTCTTCAGCGGTACACCCCCTTTGGGGTTCAACGGCACGCCCCCTGGGGGGTCTTCAACGACACACCCTGTAGGGTCCCCAGCGGCACGCCCTTCAGGCCGTTCAACGGCACGCCCATCCGGGGCTCCAGCGGTACGCCCTTTTGGCACTACAGCGGCACGCTTATTTAGCCCTTCAACGGCACAGCGGTGAAGCTCTTTCAACGGGCGACGTGAGGCCCATGCCCTACACATCCTTGGCGCGCAGTGGAGCCGTCTGAGGTGGCAGCTGGTCGTTGGGCCACGTAGCCTACCCCACTGACAGCCAGTACAGGGGCAGGTCAAACCCATCATCACAGCCGGCTTCCCGCCTTCGACGGTCGTGCTCGAAGTCGTCGGTGGCTGGGAGTATAAAAGCCTCCTGTTAAAACACAAAAAAAGGAGGAGAACGGGAGAGACGAACAGAGAGAGGAGAAGAGGTTCCAACAGTAGAGGGCACACACAGGAGAAAGAGGAGAAGAAAGAAGAGAAGAAGAGGCCCTCCCGGCCTGTGCTCCGTCCAACGGCCACCGGGAAGAAACAA
Organism: Amorphophallus konjac; assembly: GCA_022559845.1. Lineage (NCBI taxonomy): Eukaryota > Viridiplantae > Streptophyta > Magnoliopsida > Alismatales > Araceae > Amorphophallus > Amorphophallus konjac. The sequence continues at coordinate 47,869 of JAHNEJ010000054.1, forward strand.
GAGTAAGAGAGAGAGAGCTTGTTGTATTGGGGGAAAGGGTTGGGGATAGTGGCCAATGTCTTAGGCCCGGATGTTTTCGTCTCTCTTGTATCCCATTCCTCCTGGGGGTTCTTTGTCCTTCTCCCTTTTGTCCATGGCCCCATCTGGGGGTTTGCTTTTGTAATATATATGTAGGGCCACGCCCTCTTGATTCTCATGAATGAAAACCACCCTCTCCGGGTTTCTCTTCGATCTTCGATGTTTTATGTTAGGCTTTGCGGGCTTTTCGACGGACAATCCGTTCCTCCCTCTGTTTCTTCATTCCTCCGGCGTCTTTAGGGTCCTCCACGTCGATGTAGGTTTCCCCCTTCTGTCAGCCTTGGCTCCGTGAGCTCCTCACTCCCTTCCATGGCCATCTACCGTGTTCCCGGGCTTGAGGAGAAGGGGAGGTACCCTTCTTTCTTCCCAACCGCTCAGTTACTAATAGGCCACCCCCGGCCTTGAAATCCCCTGTCTTTCTTCCTCTTTTCCTGAACAGCCACCAAATTCCCCCCCCCCCAGTTGCTTGCAACCCTTTTAAGCCTCCCAGCGGTGCACCTTTCCGGCCCTTGGCCGGCACACCCAGCTCAGCCCTCAGCGGCACACACCCAGATCTGCCTTCAGCGACACACCCAGATCAGCCTTCAGCGGCACACACCCAGATCTGCCTTCAGCGACACACCCAGATCAGCCTTCAGCGGCACACACCCAGATCTGCCTTCAGCGACACACCCAGTTCAGCCTTCAGCGGCACACACCCAATAGCCCTCAGCGGTACACCCCTATTTGCCCCCAGCGGCACACTCCTTTCTGCCCTCAGCGGCACACCCACACTCTGTTACCCCTTGGCCGGCACACTCCAATTGGCCCTTGGCCGGTACACTCACCTTATGGCCTTTAGCGGCACACCCTTCAGCCTCTCAGCAGCCCACTCCTTGGCCTCGCCTCCGAGCCCCTTCCTTCACGTTTTCCGAGGTTCTATAAAGGTGTTGCTCCCCCGGGGGGCCCACCTCCAGTTGTCGGGTTCCGCCACTCCATGTGGGCGTGCTCCCTTTATCTCCCTTACGCCCCGGGTTAAGGGGAGATGCTGCCGAATTTTTTGTGAGATATTAATAAACAATTAAAAGAGGCAAAAGGAGGCAACAAACGAGCAGAATAACTAATGAAACCTTCCAACTCATCAAATTACTGCCGGCACCCCGACGAGAATTGAACTAAGCTAATTAACCACCTGGCCGCCCGAAAACCCGACCCGCAAGAAAAGAGACCGAACCGAACCAAGAGAACAAACACGGGAGGAATTTTATATATATAAAAAAAACTACACAAGGGTTAAGACAAGAAGAAAAGAAAAGCCTTAAAATAATAGAAAACTGATCGAACCTCCATCACCACGTTCCGATTGGCCCTTCAACGGCGCATTTTAATCAACCGGACCGCTCACCAAATCCCTTCCCCAGCGGCACGCCTCTTGAACCCTCAGCGGTACACCCCAATTCCTTTGGCCGGCATACCTTGATGCCCCCCAGCGGTACACCCTATCCCCCACCTTCAGCGGTACGCTGCCCTCAGCGGCACACCCTCGCTTTCATAACCTTCACCGGCACTCCTTTTTGTGCCCTCAGCGGTACACCCTTTTTTTGTCCTTCCCCGGCACACCCACACTCTTACCTTCCCTTCGCCGACACACCACACTTATGCATATATACAACATGATAATGGCCTTAACAAATGGCAAATAAATCAAAAGAAAATGTGCTCATTAAAGGACTCCGAATGTGCAACATTAATCAAAATAAAAGAGGCGGGAGGGGCAATAAGAAGAAAAAAAAATATAATAAATAAATAATAATGATAATGATAACAATGAGTAAAAGAAGAAGAATCATCCGGGACAAACACCTAAGGAAATAATAAACCGTAGGCCAGAAATTGGAGTACATAACCAAGAGAACTCCAGATAAAAGATGCCGGAGCCCACACCGCAGCCCTATCTCCCCCCGGGACCCGGGGTAAAATGAACAATAATGCCGCCCTCTCAGGCCGGGCTCGATCTTGGGAGTCATCCCGACATGGTCCGGTCCCGACCTAGTCTCGGGCCGACATCTCAATCAGACCGGGTTTGTTCCTCGTTCCGGACGCCCTCCGAGTCATCACAAAAATTGCCGGGTGCTCGGCAGACATTTGAATGGATTCATCCCGGTTTTCTCGTTGTGTTTCACCTCACGGACCCATGTCCGAACATGAAAAGGCCCACGAGTGGCCGACATGACCGACGGTTTGTGGTCTGAACACAGCCCTCAGTGTGATCCTTCCTTATCTCTCTTGCACAACTAGAATTATTCTTTTCGGCCGCGGGGCCCCTAGTTTCGGCAATTAATCAAGGGTATTCCCTCGTATGGGGGATGTAAATGACGTCGTGACCTTCATGGCGCGACGGGATTCGGTCCCGACACGAACCACACAATCGCCTGACGAAGTCAGATCGAGCGCACCATGGGCTCTTCGGAGCCCGAATAAATTGTCACTCCGGTGACTGGCACGCCCACGCACTTAATAATCCAACTAACGAACAAAACAATTGATAAACGAAAAGTGCGTCCACAGTCATCTGAGTGGGACGATCATGTCGCATATGGTAAGCTGACTCTTTTCAAATTTTCTCCACGTGAACCTTCTTCTTACTTCCTTCATTTCTTATTTCTTTCCTCTTCCAGCCATATCCACTCTTCCCAGGCCCGAGGAAGTTTTCCAAACTGCCATGGCTTTCAAAGCTAACTTCCAATATCTCCATTGGCATGAGAGCCATACTCTCGAAGTGGCATTTGCAGGGGCTCCTTATTCATGCCAAGCATTACGAGAAGATTCGTATGGACTGGGCGGCTATGGGCGCACTAGTGGAGATCTGGCATCCCCAGACCCACACTTTTATCTTCCCGACCTTCGAGGTGACCATCCTCCTCGAGGAGGTGGAACTTCTGCTCGGATTGAAGAAATTCAAGAGTGACGGGAAGGTGAAGGCTATGCGGATGCTGACACGGGGGACTTCTGAAAGTGTCCTTGGAAGCTTCATGCCGCCCGACGCAGCCCGAAAGGTCCGTACTCAAAAGGGGATCGATCTCCAAAAGCTTGCGGAGTGGGTCATGGACGCCCTGAGAGGGTCACCAGACGATGACTATTTGGAGGGACTCATGAAGGGGTTCACCATTTGTCTGGCGGGTGCTCTCTTGTTCCCTTATACCGACAACATGGTGGAGGAAGACCAACTGGGTGCTATCTGCGGGATCTGGCGTGGAAAGAGGGTGGGACCCGCCGTCCTTGCCTATCTTTACAGCGGTCTTACTGCCTCGAGCATGGGTAAGCCTCCATTTGGTTGTGCACTTGTCTTGAATTGCTGGCTGGATTTGCATTTCAAATTCGACCACCGCGAGGGAATGCCAACCGCTTCGAAGCTCTTCCAACAAAGCCCTCTTCATCACATAGCCGACGTGTTAGGCTTCGGTGGTACTATAGTGAACCGCGTTCCGTGGCTGAAGAAACGTGAAGACTGGCGGTCTCACTTCCGCACCGTGTATCAAGGCTTTTTTACTTGCGCATCGACATGTTTGCTTTCGCTAGATCTCCTCATGAGGCCTTCTCCCGAAGTTGATCTTCAACTAATCGGCGCGACCGAGTTCGTCCTTTATAATGCGCATCGGTGCTGCCTCCAGATTGGCATCCCACGCCATTCGTTCCCGCCACCGACTGGCATCGTTCCTTTGAAGAAGAGGGAGTTGGGCACTAAAGCGGACGCGAAGGAAGCGAAGGCCATTAAAGCTCCCTGGAAGACAAGTGTTGCGGGAAAGGCCTTAGCGCATGTGGTGGAAGAATGCGAGCCGTGGAGGGCTTATGTAACCGAACTGGGGAAGTTAAGGCCTAAGGCGCCTAAACCCCTGATGTAGCTCATTCTGCTTTCTGATGGAATAAAATCTGGCATTTGGATGTTTCGGACCCCCGTCCCCTTAATTATTATCTTTTTTGTGGTTTTTCTTTTTCTTTCCTTTTTTTCTTTTGTTTGGATTATATACATACGCTAACCCCTTTTTTCTTTTTATTATATTTTTATTATTATTTTTATTATTATTATTATGGGGGCGTCCAGAGGCCTGGACGCCCCTATTTTTTTTATAATTTTTTTTTTAAAAAAAAAATTTTGGGGGGGCGTCCAGGGTCCTGGACGCCCCTAAGTTTTTACTTTTTTTATTTTTTAATTTTTTGGTTTGGGGGCGTCCAGGCGCCTGGACGCCCCTAAGTTTTTTTGAATTTTTTTTAAAAAATAAACAGTGGGGGCGTCCAGGCGCCTGGACGCCCCAATTAAGGCTCAATCTATATATAGGGGGGGCTCCCCCCCCCTTACTCACTTACTGTTCATTCAAACGATCCGGTCAGACCAGACAGACCCATTCTTCGCCTCAATGGAGTTAGGAGCCCCGAACCGAGGTGGAGACAAGCGTAAACGACTGGCTCGTCGTCCGAGGAGACTGAGAGACGATGCTGAGGAGGCCGTAGCAGAGGAGATTGCTGCGGAGGAGGAGATGGAGGTGCCGTTTCTGGCCGCGGAGGCCGCTGCGGATGCTGGTGACGCGGGAGAGGACGATCACGACCCGGTAAGTACTTCGGAATTCTCACTTTGTGGTTCAATAGGCTAAAACGGGCGTGCGAGAGGCTGTGAGAGAAGGCCGGGTTGTGAGAGAAGGAGGCGTCCAGGGGCCTGGACGCCTCCACTTTTTCTTTTTCTTTTTGTTTATTTATTTATTTACGTAAATAATAAAATAAAATTAAATTAAAAAACAAGGAGGCGTCCAAGGCCTAGGACGCCTCCATAATAATATATATATTATATATATATATATATATTTGTTTTTTGGTTCTTGGATTTTTTCGAAAAAAGAAATAAAGAAAATAGGAAGGAGGCGTCCAGGGGCCTGGACGCCTCCAAAAAAATAATATATATTTTTTTAAAAAAAAATAAAATAAAAAGAATAAATAGTATATACAGTGTTATTGTTTATTACTGTTCATGATGCTGATGTGTTCTTTGTTGGTTTTTGTGGTGTGCAGGGCGTGATGAAGGGTCGGATCAGCTGGTCCTTGGTGGTGGCAGCATACCGTGGGCTGCCGGATTTCCAGAGGGCGCGTGTGGACGCCATGGGCTTTGGAGCTTTTCTTAGGATCGAGCCCTTCCGGCTCGACCTTCCTCTTATCCAGGCATTGAGGGAGCGGTGGCACGCACCGAGCCGGGCGTTTCTGATGCCCTGGGGGCACATGGTGCCGACGCTGGAGGACGTGGCTCGGATTACCGGGCTACGGGTTGACGGAGAGGCAGTCAGCGGGGTCACCTACCCCGACTACCGAGAGAGTGCCCTGGACCTGCTGTGGTTAGAGACGAGCGTGACTGATAGAGATAGCAGGGTAGTCGGTCGAGTGGAGATCATGGAGGCGCTCGGATTCGTCGACCCGCGCCAGCGGGTTAGCGAGACTGGAGCGGAGTTCTTGGCTCGACTGGAGGGGGATGCTGGTGCAGCTTTCACCCAGGATCCGAGCGAGAGGGAGCTGGTGGACCTAGATCTTCGGAGGTTTCTTTTCTTCTTCCTGGGCCGCCTTCTGCTGGGGACGAAGGGGGATGGCATCCACTGCCGTTTCCTCGGGATCTTGGCGGATCTGGACAGAGTGGGACACTACGCGTGGGGAGCGGCTCTGCTTGCCCATTTGATTGCTGATCTCTCCCAGACTTCGGAGAAGGAGACGACAGTCAGCGGCTTTGCACCTTTCCTCCAGGTAAACATTTTATTTATGCATTCCCACAGTTAAATATGCAATTATTGTACTAATGATGTATGATGGATGCAGGTGTGGAGCTATTACTATTTCCCGATGGGGAGGGCTAGGCATGGGAACAGGAGGGCCGTGCCTCTGGCGCGGCAGTGGAGGCCGGTCGTGGTTGCAGCACCCCACGGCTACCAGCTGGCGTCACTTCGTCGGGAGCTGAGCGAGTATCCCGAGGCCATGGTATGATGCGTATGATTTTTTTTGTGTTTATGCGTGTGACTGAATGGTAACTAATATGATGTATGTATGGTGATGCAGGTGGTGTGGAGGCCCTACCTGGGCATGGGCGACGCTGGCCAGCCTTGGGTTGTAGCGGGTCTTCCTCGTTTCAGGCGGGACGTGTGGGTCCATTGCCTGAACGAGATTGAGCCGCTGCGGCTTAGACTGGTCATGAGGACGTTGGGGCTGGCCCAGGAGTGGGTTGACGTAGATGCGCCGGCCCGCATTGGGCGGAAGACCAAGGGGAAGGCGAAGATTGTGGACTGGCGTACGCGCTTCCCAGCACAGTACCAGGACTGGCAGCAGGGCGGGGTCCCAGTGGTGTCCCATGTACAGGACAGCACAGATTACATGAGACGGTATCGAGCTACGTACGGGGACCGCCTCTCCTTGGGTGGTATGGCAGGGGTAAGTGAAATGAAATTGCTCCACCTTTCTATATGTATATGCATGGGACACTAACTTATGTGTAATGCAGGATGCTCGTGATACCATGATCGCCGACCTGCGGGCCCAGTTGGCGGACGCCAGGCGACAGTTGGTGGCCATCCGACAGGAGTTGGAGATCCTGGTGAGTTTATGTGATGCATTTTTTTTGTGACCTGGATTTTTGATGCTTAGCCTTTGACTGACGTTTGCCCCGTGTTTCAGCGGGCCCACCAGACAGCGGCAGCCGGGATGGCTGGTGGAGCGGGTTCCAGTTCGCGGGGCCCTCCTCCGGAGGTTTCTGCCCTCCAGGAGCAACTGGCGCACGCGGTGGCTCGGGCTGAGGAGGCCGAGCGTGACCGCGAGGCTCGAGTGAGTGTTTGCTTGGCCTCGACCCTTTTCTAGCTGCTTTCCTTCTATCACTGTTCTCTTACGGTGCATGCGTGTTTTGACAGGTGGCCGAGATTCGGGAGGCCCTGGCCCGTGCTGTTCGTGCTGAGCAGGAGCGCGATGCCTGGGTGGCAGAGCGCGATGCCTGGGTGGCAGAGCGTGACGCCCGGATTGCGGAGCTGGAGGAGGAGCGTCGACGGGAGGCTGAGGAGCTCCCTCGTGACGTGCTGGATCTGCGGATCGCCCTCGAGCTGTCGAGGAGAGAGGCGATGAGGGAGAGAGAGGAGAGGGAGAGGGATAGGGAGAACGTGGAGAGAGAGAGGGAGAGCGTGGAGAGAGAGAGGGAGAGGGATAGGGAGAGAGAGAGGGAGGAGCGACAGCGGGATCAGACCGAGAGGAGGGCTCTAGAGGCCCAGCTGCTGGAGCTCCGATTGAGTCTCGGCACGGCGGAGGGGAGGCTTCGGGAGAGCGAGGAGCGGTACCAGAGGGCGAAGGAACGCGGGGCGCGACTTCGTCAGTCTGGTTCTTTTTCCATGGGCAGCTATCTGGTCTCTTCGGCCGAGGAGCGTCGTCGTGCCTTCGAGGCTGGAGTGCCACCGCAGGGCGAGGCGAGCACGGCTTCTCAGGGTTCGCAGAGGCCCCCTAGGGATCCCCGACAGAGGAGGGAGGAGAGAGATGACCAGGAGGGTGGTGGTGAGAGTTAGAGAGTTGCTTGTACACGTCACCCTTCTCACTGTATGATGTACTTTCGGCTATTATATGAAATGGAAATGGCTTTTTTGTGTTGTGTGTACCTTTCTCTCTCCCACACTTTTTTCTTTGCACTGAGTTGTCCTTTGAGGCACGCTCCGCGAGACCTTGCCCTGAACAGCGGGGAACTACGCTTTGCACGGGGGGATTTTGTTTCCTTTTCCCCCTTTTGGGCGCGTCCAGGCACGAGGACGCGTCTTAATCCTTGAATTCAAATTTAAAGCGTCGGGTGGCCTTTCTTCTCCCGTGCCTTACCCGCAAACGAGCCCGCCTTCTGCCGAAACTCGCTTGCCCCTTTTCTCGTCTTCCTCCTCTTTTGATCGATGGAGTTTGGTGGGCCTGACCACGGTGAAGGTGGAGAGGGACGCGGGACCCCTCGCCCAAGGAGGGACGCGCCCGAGCACGGAACGGCGTCCATGGAGGAGGAAGGGCCGCTCCGGGCCCCCGAGGGACCTGAGGGGCCCGATGGCGTGGGAGGAGGTGAACACGGTTCGGTAGGTGCTTCGATCTCTTCCTCTTTTAATTCATTTTGGGTTTTGAAGCGAGCCGCGCGAGGGGGAAAGGGTTCGGAGAGTGTTGCACTCAAATGATGGACGCGTCCTAGACAGGGGACGCGTTCCTTTTGACTGATATGGAACCTCTTTCTTGGTGCAGGACATGACAAGGACCCTGGGTCTGGCCGATGAGTGGGCGAGTGCGGACGAGCCGAGCCGCGTCAGGAGGGAGAGTCGCGGCAAGGCGAGGCTCGAGGAGTGGCCCGTACGTCTCCCTGGACAGCAAGGGGGTATACTAGTGCAGGACAGTGCCGACTTCCTGCGACGGCAGAGAGAGAGCTACGCGAGGCTTCCCCAAGCTGGGGACACGCGTGGCATCGGCGGCTCGCGCGCCCAACTGTCAGAGACTAGGCGGTAGCTGGCCGTCGCTCAACATGAGTTGTCGCTCCTGGTAAGTTATGTGCCGCACTTTTAACTTCAGATTTTGGAGTTTCACTGACGGCCGTTGTTTATTTTGTTCCAGCGTGCCCAGCAGACAGCGACGGTGGGAGTGGCTGGCGGATCTTCCAGTTCCTCGGCCCCTTTTCTCGAGATTGCCTCCCTCCGGGAGCAACTTGCCGGTGCGGTGGCCCGCGCGACCCGGGCGGAAGAGGAGCGTGACGCCTGGGTGGCGACTGTAGCGGAGCTGCGGCATCGCGGTGAGGAGAGACCTTCTCCAGACATCCTGGAGTTAAGGGTTCTTCTGCAGATGATGAGGAGAGAGGCAGAGAGAGAGAAAGCCGAGAGAAGGTCCGAGCGACAGCGGGATCTGACCGAGAGGAGGGCCTTGGAGGCCCAAGTGAGGGAGCTCCAGCTGGGCCTTCAGGCCGTCGTGCAGAGGCTAGGAGGGATGGAGACGCGCTACGAGAGAGCGCGAGAGTTCGGGGAGCGACTCCGCCAGTCCGGTCGCTTTGCCGCCAGTGGCTTCTTTGCCACGCCAGGGGAGGAGCAGCGAGTCACTGCTGCGGAGCAGGCGCCCAGAGGCGAGGCAGGTGCTACTGCACGGGGATCCCGGAGGCTTCTGAGGGACCCTCACCTCGGGGGAGAGGAGGAGAGTGCCCAGAGAGATGAGTGATGGTGAGGATTGGCGAGCTAGTGGACCCGCCACCTCTCTATGATTGTAGTGTTTGTGACAGCTTATGGAGTGATTTGATTTTCTGCTGTTTATTTGTTCTTTTGTGCGTTCCTTCTTCCCTACACTTCTTCTCCTTTGCACTGTTCCCATGTGATGGGTCTGCCGAGACTCCGCTCCAAGCGGAGAATCGCGTCTTGTTGTGACCATTTTCCACGGGAATCTGCCGTCGAAGTCAATACTGACGGCCCTAGTTTCTTTTCCCGAATGCTGTGTCAAATTTTGCGACGTCCTCCAAATCATGATAGGGTATCCCTAGACAACATAGGGGGCTAGTCGTCATATTCTTCGTCCAGTCAATCACCCTGTGCGAGCGGTGAAGCGACACATGGGACCGCTTGGCAGGTGCCTCATTGCGAGGGCTATTATTGACAGGTGATGGAGGCAATCTTGGCCCGCACTCCTTCCATTTCTATAAATTCTTGTCCCTTTTATCTTCCCAGGTATATCGAGAGCTAACTCGAGGAGCACAATTTCTTACGGGAGAGGAGGAGTTCAAAATTCTGAGAGTTGGATGGAGGGCGAATCTTCCCATTCCTCGAAGAGAAGCAGGTCCAGTGGTAGTAGTTCCAGGAGGCTTTCAGACCTTGAAGGGCACTTCAGCGAAAGGGCCCAATCACAACTCGTAAGCCAAGTTTTCTTGCCCTTTTCTCATTCTTTCTTCCTTTCTTCTGACCAAACCTCACCCCCATTCCTTGTATGTGTAGGTTGTGATGAAATCACAAATCTTATGGGAGTTGGTAGTAGCAGCGTACAGGGGCCTCCCAGATTTTCAGAAGGTGAGGCTAGACGTGATGGGATTTGGTACCTTCCTTCGGATCGAGCCGATCCAGCTTGACCTAGTCCTGATCCAAGCCTTGTGTGAGAGATGGGACCCAGTGAGCCGGGCATTCCTGATGCCCTGGGGGCACATGGTGCCCAGCTTGGAGGATGTGGTCCGGATCACAAGCCTGAAGGTAGAGGGCGAGGCAGTGACCGGAGTCACTTACGCGGACTATAGAGAAGGTGCCCAGAAGTTACTGGGTTTGGACCTGGATGGTCGGAAAAATAGGTCGGTAGCTAGGGCGTCCCTGATGGATGCATTAGGGCTCACCGACACTCGTCGGCGGGACGATGAATCCTCAGAAGAGTTCATGGAAAGGATAGAAATAGGATGCCGCGCCGTGTACTGTACAGATTTCGGCTACTGGGAAAGATGCAACATAGATTTGAGGAGATTTCTCCTCTTCCTTTTGGGGAGATTGGTACTGAGCTCGAAAGGGGACGGTATCCAATGTTGCTTCCTGGAGCTGCTGTCAGACCTTGAAAGAGTAGGGTATTATGCCTGGGGAGCCGCCATGCTGGCACACTTGTTTGCAGGCATATTCCAAGAAACGGATCGTGAGATGACTGTGAGTGGTTTCACACCATTCATCCAGGTATTTTTGGTTTTGCTTGTTTTGTATTTTTTGTGTTTTTGTAAAGTTCTGATGACCTGCGCCGAGCAGCTGTGGAGCTATTATTACCTCCCTATGGGGAGAGCTCGGCATTGGCGACCTGCGATGGTGCCGCTAGCCAGGCGGTGGGAACCCATCATGAGTGCGGCACCCCTAACCTACCAACTGATGGTGCTAAGGCGAGAGCTACAGGAGTTCCCTGCAGCGATGGTAAACTGGAGACCCTACTCAGACATGGTCGATGCCGACCAGCCGTGGGTTCTAGCAAGTCGTGCCCGGTTCGGACGGGAACTATGGATGCACTGCCTGAATGAAATCGAGCCGCTTCGGCTACGATTGTTATGAGGACTTTAGGACTGGCTCAAGAATGGGTGGATTCAGCTGCGCCACCTCGTGTCGGGAGAAAGACGCGGGACCGGCGACCTGCATTGACTGGCGCGTGCGATTCCCCGAACAGTACGAGACTGGCAACGGGGTGGCACGATTGTAGAATCACAGGCGCGGGATAGCGAGGACTACTTGCGTCTATATAGGACAAAGTACGCAGAGCGGCTCCAACCCCGGGGACTTGTGGAGGTAGGTTTCCCCTTTTTCTCTTTTCTTCTTTCTCCTTTTTTGGTTTTCTGGTGAAAATGCTGACTCGTATGGCTGCAGGATGTCCGGGATGCCATGATAGCGAATTTACGAACTCGCTTGGCAGAGATGGAACAACAGTTGGGCGATGCCCGCGGAGCTACGAGCGCCTTGGTAGGTGTACAGTACGTTCCTAATTAAAACCCCAGATTCCAGATGTTGGCTGCTAATTCACGCGGTCGTAGCATGCCCAGATTGGCGCGGCTTCCCCAGCGATGGGAGTGGGTGGTGCCTCTTCCAGCTTGTGGATTCCCACCTCAGAACTTGACTCTGCTTCATGAGCAACTTGCTCACGCCACGCAGCGTGCTGCGGAGGCAGAAGGGATGCTCCGTATACAGGTAAAAGTTTCAGCGTTGAATTCTCTTTGTTTACGCCTTATCGCGTATCTGAGATGGTACACTTGGCAGGAAAAGGAGACGGAAGAAGCGCTTGCCCAAGCTGCGCAGAAGGAGGCTAGGATAGCAGAACTGGAGAGGGAACTGTGGCGTCATCCTGATGACGACTCCTCTAGGGATGCCTTGGAACTGAGGATCACTCTCCAGTTGGAGAGGGAAGACCGTGAGAGAGAACGTGCAGAGAGAGAAAGAGACGCAGAGAGAGAAAGAGCCAACAGATTGACTGAAAGGGAGGAACGAAGGGCCATGGAGGCCCAACTATTCGAACTCGAATCAGCCTTGGTCTTGCTGAACAGTGGCTGAGAGATGGTGAGGAGCGCTACCGAAGAGCACGAGAGCGTGGCTTTCGTGTTGGTAGCTTCTCTGCTGCTTCCGTGGATCAACGCCGGGATGCGGGAATAGGAAGAGGAGTACAGAGCGGTAGGAGTACCGCTTTTCGTAGTTGGGTAGCACCTTTGAGAGTGTTTTGTCCGGAGAGTAGTGGGACGAGTAATGCAGAGAGAGAGGGCGGAACTTGATGTAATTTTTTTGTTTTTGGAATAAAATACAAGGTTTGGTTTGTTTGGTTTTCACCTTTACTTCTGTTGCCTGAATCCCTGCACACATCACTGAAACAAACAAATCAGAATTTCTGTTCTGACTTGGCCCCTTGCTCAATAAGCAAATGGTCACTGTGACTGTCCTTGATAACTGGTCAAGGGGCCAAGCCTTTATTTAACGAAGGCAAGGGAAAGATGCGGTGATGATAAATGCGACAGGCAAGCACACGAATGCAAGCGGTATTAAAAGTGAGATGCTGCACGCAAATGTAATCATGCAAAATTGATTTGTTTTCTTTTTTATATTTGATATTTTTTATTTTATCATAAAAAGATTTTTTGTTTGCAAATATGTACATTTTTTCTTTTCCATTTTTTTTGCTTTTATCATTTCAATTTTTTTTATTGCTAATGCCCGGCAAGCACCCAAATGGCACCTGACCTTCGTGAGAACAGGGGTTTCTTACTAACCTCCCAGGTATCCTAAGTGCACATCTAGGTTGATTTGGGCCTCTAGACCCCTCGAATGATGATCCCGCCGGCTAAGACTTACCCTGATGACAATACCGTCATGCCATGCTTAGGCTCCCAGTCGCTTCCGACCACAGGGATTCACCCAAAAGGTGTTTGAGGTAAATGATTTGCCCGACCCGGGTCTATTTCCTCACAACTCTAGATGGTATATGATGGAACACCCTGGAACCCTAACGACCAACCGCGCGACGCTGACCCGGAATCAGACGCCGTCGCACCCATAGGTGACGCGCTTGCATTGGCCTAAGCCCGAGGTTAAACAAGAAGACATCAAGGTGGTAAACAGGGGTCTTGACCAGCCAGAAACACGGAGACTCCTTCGCAGCGATAGCTTTTGCTTTTCAAAGTAGGCAACCAAATGTGTATATTAAAATAAGGTCGCAGACCCTAGGCAGTTTTCACCTTTCAGAAACTCCATCGAACCTTCATCTTTAGAGGGAGAAGGAAGAGTGTAGGGGATAAACCTCCTGAGAGGACCGGCAAAGCCGTTAACCCGGCGAGCGAATAAGGGCCCATTAACTCTTTCCTTTCGGACAACTTCGGACCAAATCTCGAGCATTTACATTCCACGGCCCCTTTTGTGGATTCAGACTTTTGCTTTGAGGGGTTCCGTTTATCGCAACAGGCACGGTCACGACCAGGCTTTTCTCTTGATTTTGATTTTGTATTTCTTTTTGTGAGGGAGATATAGTCGTTTGACGTTTGTGGGCTCCCTTTTTGTATGCCTGCGGGGACACTGCCCTCTTCTCGTGCACTGATCGATGCTCGAGGAAATGGATCCTACTCTTGTCCTTGGGGTTTGAGTTTCGGTTTCTCATGCTCAGCGTTTTAAGGGCGCCGACTGTCTCATTTGGTCGAAGAGAAAAGAATAAAGATTACAGCTTCCGGAGATCTTCTAGGTGTGGCCCTACCGTAGGTGATGCTACCAACTTTTTTTGAATAAAATACATAAGTGAACACATGTTAGCTTCCTTCGAGCGAGCATAGGCCGACGTGGCCGGACAGGGATCTCCACGGTTCTGGCAAACCAAGACCCGGTGCCTACCAAGCCTTAATGGGCCCTATCCTAACATGAAGGTTAGATGCAGAGACTTAACTACATGGTGACTGCCAGGCATCGGCATTTTGAATTTTTCATATTTTTAGTGGTTTTCAATATTTCTTTATTTTTTGATGTTTTTATCTTTTCATCATTTTTTTTGTTTGTGCTAAGGGTAGTATTTCTTAAGATAAAGCCCATTCCAAGGGTGGGATAACTCGGTCCCTTCGGCGTTGACTAGCTTGTAGGCGTTGCCAGGGTACACGGCTTGAATTACAAATGGTCCTTCCCAATTGGGTTGGAGTTTAGAACGCGGCCCTCCAGGTTTGACAAAAATTCTTTTTACGACCATCTCACCGACTTTGAATTTTCTCTCAACGACTTTCTTTTGGTAAAAGCGAGCGAGTCTATTTTGATACACACGCGCGTGTTCGGCAGCGGCCAGTCGCTTCTCATCCAAGAGTTCCAACTGGGCGAGGAGTGAATTACGACGATCGTCGAGGGGAAATTCCTCGTCCAATTGTACCCTGAGAGAAGGGATCAGAGTCTCGTACGGGACTACCGCTTCCATACCATAAGTAAGGGCAAATGGAGTCTGCCCGGTGGGGGTACGGATTGAAGTGCGATAGGCCCATAGAGCTTCGATAAGCTTTTCTGGCCAGTCTGAAAACTTACTAGACTCGCAGGTTTTTTTGATGATTTTGAGCAATGTTTTATTGGTGGCCTCGCTTGGCCGTTACCTTGTGGGTAATAAGGCGATGAATGATGCAATGCAATTGCGTACCTTTTGCAGAGGTCCTGTAGGTCCTGAGAAATGAATTGTGGCCCATTGTCGGTGACGATCGTGCTTGGGACGCCGAATCTGGCGAGAATGTTCTTCATGATGAACTTGCAGACTGTTGACGCCTTGATTTCCGCGTAAGCTTCGGCTTCGGCCCATTTGGTGAAGTATTCCGTCGCAGTAAGGATGAAAGATTTCTGCTTGGTGAGGGAATTGGGATCACCTAGGGGACCAATGATGTCGAATGCCCACATGGAGAAAGGCCATGGGGAGGATATTGGATGAAGTGAGGAAGATGGTGAATGGATTTTATCGCGTGAAGTTGACACTTGACACACCTACGGACATAGACAGCACAATCTTCTTCCATAGTGGGCCAGTAAAAGCCTTGCCGAATGATCTTCTTGGCGAGCATCTGACTATTCACGTGGCCACCGCACACACCCGAGTGCGTCTCCTCTACACATTTCCAAACCTCATCGTCACCAAGACATCTTAACAGAATACCAGTAAGGCTCCTCCTATAGAGTAGACCTCCAACTAATGTATATTTCTGAGCCACCCTTCTTATGGCTTTCTTGTCCTCTGTGGTGGCCCCTTCAGGATAAGACTGATCTTGGCAGTATTTGACGATTTCATAGAACCATGGTTTCTCTTCATCAGCCAGTTCTTCTTCGACCTCTGCCAACATGATTTCCCTCTTCTCAAGGATATCTTCCTGCAGGATCTTCCTTGCTATCCTGTCTTTGATATTTACGTAGGAAGCATCATCGATTGCAGGGGCGTGAAGTTTGTAGATGGAAATGGACTTAAACCATCTTCCTAGAGGGAACCTTATGGATGATGCCAACGAGGCGAGGGCATCGGCGAGAATATTCTGATGACGAGGGACATGAATAAAGATCAGTTTTGTGAACAGTTTGGCAAAGGCAGCAGTGAGTTCTTGGTATGGCTTGAGTTTGGGATCGCGAGTGCGATACTTAGTGAGCACCTGGCGAAGGATGAGTTGACTATCACCTACGACTCGCAACTCAGTGATACGAAAAGAATGAGCGAGTTCTAGGCCAGCTAGAAGAGCTTCATATTCGGCTATATTGTTGGTGACTGGAAATTTGAGCTGGTATGCCAATGGGAATGTGAGGCCTTCAGGCGACAGGAGGGCGATGCCGATTCCTCTCCCTTGAGAATTCAGAGCTCCATCAAAATATAGCGTCCACATTGGCTCATCTGATTGGTTGATGGACATTAGTTCCTCATCTGGAAACTCTGATTGGACGGGATCGAACTTGGGAAGAGGATGGTGAGCGAGATGCTCGGCTATGGCATAGCCTTTAATCGCCTTTTGCTGGATGTAGGTGATGTCGAACTGAGAGAGAAAACTTTGCCAGCGTGCTAGCCTATCCGTAAGGACGGCTTTCTCCAGAAGGAATTTGATAGGATTCATCCGAGCAATCAAGTGGACCTCATGAGCCAAGAAGTAGTGTTTCAATTTCTGCACTACCCAAACGAGGGCAGCACAGGTTTTCTCCATGACGGTGTACTTCTGCTCACAGGGATTGAGAAGTTTGGACAAGTAATAGGTTGCCCGTTCCTTGCCTTCTTCATCAGCTTGTGCGAGGACGGCTCCCACGGAGTCATCCAAGACTGAGACGTAAAGGATCAGAGGTTTTTCTGGTTTGGGTGGAATGAGAACGGGTGGACTAGCCAGATATTCCTTCAACCCTTCAAAAGCTTTCTGACATTTAGAATTCCAGTGGAATTCTACTCCTGGCTTGGTCAACTCGTAGAGAGGTCTACACCTTTGTGAATGTTGAGACACAAACCGACGAATAAACTGCAACCTCCCGATTAAACCTCGGACTTCCCTCAAATTCTTGGGAGGCGGCATATCCCTGATAGCCTTGGCTTTGTCGGGATCAATCTCGATCCCTCTTTTACTCACAATGAACCCCAGCAATTTACCCGACGACACACCAAACACACACTTTTTCGGGTTCATTTTCAATTGGAACTCTCTTGACCTTTGCAAGACCTTAGCCAAAACTTCTGGATGTTCCATCCTGGTCCTTGATTTCACCAATAAGTCATCCACATACACTTCCAGATATATGTGCATCATGTCATGAAATATGGCCATCATCGCTCTTTGGTAAGTAGCTCCAGCATTCTTTAATCCGAACGGCATGACCACGTAACAATATGTTCCCCAAGGGGTAGTGAATGACGTCTTTTCCTGATCCTCTTCTGCCAAACGAATTTGATTGTATCCTGAAAATCCATCCATGAAAGAGAGGGTTTCGTAGCCTGCCGTGTTATCAATCAGCACATCAATGTGAGGTAAGGGAAAATCATCCTTTGGACACGCGCGGTTAAGGTCCCGGAAGTCGATGCAAATCCTGACTTTCCCATCTTTCTTCATGACCGGGACAATGTTCGCCACCCATTGAGGATAAAGACGACTCTAATGAACCTGGCTTTGTGGAGCTTATCGACCTCTTCTTCATTTTCAAAGCCATCTGAGGGTGGAAACGCCTTAACCTTTGTTTTACCGAGACGGACCCTGGTTTTAGGGTTAAACGGTGTTCGACCAAGGTTGAATCCAGACCCGGCATATCCTCGTAACTCCATGCAAACGTGTCCTTATATTCCTTGAGGACCTCAATTAATGCCTCTTCTTCAGAGGGTGGTAGGTTGTCACTTATGAGGATGATCCTAGGGTCTTCCTCAGTTCCCAAGTTGACTTCTTTGGTGGATTCTTCTACGGCGGTTGACGGCTCGTCGAATCTCCTCATTCCACTAGCGTATGCGCCCGCCGCATCCTCATATTCTTCACCCTCATCTTCAGTGGGGCATTCTTCATCCGTGATCTCGTAGACTCCATACCCTTCATCAGATGCACAGTCGCCCTCGCATTCTATTTCGGGTAGCTGGATGGGATTTTCTAACAACTGGGGGATGGCAAGAAGGGCCTGACACCTGGCGGCCAAATCCAGAAGGAATCGACGAGGGATCTGCCTCCCCTTGGACTTCTTCCTAGGTACTACCCTCGGCCTATCATTCCTAGATTGACTGACAATATTTACAGAAGAAGAGGAAGACGAAGAGGATGGTGTAGAATGTACAGGAGAAGACCCCTCAGAGGAGGGGTAGAAAAGGTCGCTCATCGGACCTTGGACGGGTGGTCCGCAAGGCGGTACGCACCCGTGGGAGATGTAGGAGGTTTCCTCAACGAAGATGTGTTGTTGGGGAGTTTGAAAATTGACGTTTTTTTTTCGTTTTCATTTTTAATGACAAAGCAGTGAAAAGAGATTGGAGGAGAGAGAAAAGGGGTTATGGCTAGAGGATTGTGAGGCTCATAGAGCAGATCATGGTTGAAGACCTGGCGCGGGTTGAAAAGCCCGCGCAGGTATGTAAGCAAAGAAGGGGACCTGGGAAGATCATCAGACAATTGTCTGGCCCAGGAAGAAGATATCAGCAAAGGCTGAGACGAGTGGATGGAGAAGATGGCGGCTAATGAGCCGTCAACGACAATGCTGAGGACGGATGAAGATCCGTCGATGACAGGGTCCTTCTGGCGAGGACGAGGATAGTTTGGAACCTTGGCAAGAGTGGTAATATTCTCTGGTATTTCGGAGATCAATGGTGGTCCTTCAAGCTGCGGAGACGAGAACATCCTTTCCAGTGCAACGGAAATGTCCCGTATGTCGAACCATTTGTCCCACTCGCATTCCGGATCTTGATCTTGCCTCTTTTGGTGATCCTCGGACATTTTTCAGCCAAATATACAGCATGTGATCCCCCATATGCTTCTCGTGGCTGATCTCCCATCTGAACAACGGGCCCTCTGTTGAAGTGGTTTGATAGAGTCCACGTGAGGGGCTTTCAATCTGCCTTGAACGGTCCTTTGAAGCCTAGGCCAAACCTGCGGTTCGGCCTAATTTCTTTTGGCGGCTTGAGCATACCCTGTAACTGTGCGCCCAGACCTTTTCCCTGTTGATAGCCGATGTTCCTCATAATCTCCCAACCTTTGGAGTGAAAAGGGAGACATGATGTTGCGGTTGCCCTGACCGGCTCCTTTGCACGTCCAGCAGTGATAATATGGGCCGATGAGACGGCCAAACAGAAGGCAGAGAGGTGTTGATAGCATCCACTGCGTGAAGGACAGGTGTACTGACCACTTTAATAATTCTCCCATTGTAAGGAAACTTCAGGCACTGATGGTTGGTGGAAGGCACAGCGTCCATGGCTTCGATGTAAGGGCGACCCAGTATAGCCTTAAATGTGGGGTCCATGTCGAGGACATGGAATTCCGTGGGAATTGACATGGGGCCTAGTTCTGCCTTCAGGATAATCATCCCCTGCGGCGGCCTTTTGCTATTGTCATAGGCCGTGATCGTGATCGAGGAAGGTCTTATTTGTTCCTCGTCGATCCCACACAACTGAAGAGTGCACATGGAGATCACATTTATGGACGCACCCGTGTCCACAAGACACGGGTTTATGGATACCCCATTAATTTTTATTGAAATGCACAATGCATATTTCCGAGCTTCCTTGGGAGCGAGCTCGTAGTTGTGAACATGATGGCTGGTTGTGTGTCTGTTGGGGTCAGGACGGTCGAAATCTTCTCCACGGGGAGGTCTTCATTAACCATGACCTTTGAAGATATTCCATCAAGGCCGCCTGGTGGGATGTGGATCTTTGAAGTAGCTCTAGGATGGAGATCCGGGCAGGTGTCTTGTCCAAGTGTTTCAATAGATCATACTGTGTTCCAGGGATAGCTCTTTCTGGTTGTTCTGCATCATCCTTCTCTGGCTGAGATTGCTCGGGATTCTGACTGTTGTGGGGGAAAACCCTGTGGAAAATCCTTCCACTCCGGAGCACCATTGCCTGCGGCTTTTGTACCTCTGTGGGGGTAGCAGTGGGTTTTAACAGGGGTTTGAGGGGTAGTAGTGGAGAATGGTTGATGAAGCAGGGGTGATGACGGGAGCAGGGATTCTGATGAGGGGTTTGTTAGGTGGAGGTATGGCGGAGGTAGAGGGGATATCGCGCGGATTATGAAGGATAAGGGGTCTGGAAGGTGGAGGCAGAGGCAAAGTGGAAGTGGGTAAGGTTTGAAACGGGTAATGGTTTTGAGGTGGATGGTGGGTGATGAGTGGTTTTGAAGGCATTAGTGGTGATGTGGTGGAGAAAGACGGGGTTATGTATGGTTGACGGATGATAAGGGGTTTAGAAGGCGTAGGGGTAAATGTGGTAGAGGTGGATGGTAAAGTGGGGGAGTGAGAGAAGGTGAGAGGGTGTGAAGGCGTAGTGGAGAGTGTCGGTTGATAGGAGGTCGGGGTGCGGATGAGAGGGCGTAATGGTAGTGGAAATGGTGATGGTGATACTGACGCGGGTTGATGAGAGAGAGGTGCTACCCGGGCAAGGCTAGGGTGTTGCATGACGATAGGGTTGGAGGTAGAAAGAATGGAGGTACTTTCCTGGTGCCACACCTGCTCTCTCCCGACTTCCGGGAAGGAGGAGATGGGGTTAACCTGATGATTGGGCTGTTGGTGCTCCGGTAATGGATTCTGGATTATGCCCATGTCGGGCTGTTGTTGTGGGGCCTGCTGAGGCTGCTGTTGTTGTTGTGGTTGCTGCTGCTGCTGCTGTTGTAACTGCTGCTGTGGCCTATGAGGAGGTCTCCTAGCCTTGAGAGCCGCGACGTACCGTCTCATCTCATCCCAATCTATTTGATGTTCATCATTCATATCATGGATGTAATCTTTGAAATGGAAGCAGTAATCTACTGTGTGTCCTGGCTGCCTGTGGTAGACGCAGTATTTAGAGGTATCAACATTGGGGGGCCACGCGGGCCTTTCTCTGGGTAGGGCGAGTTGGTTTGATGCCATGAGGGCATTAAAAATGTCTGCTAAGGTTTCCGGCAATGGTGGATAGTAGGCTCTCTTGGGACCGAGCGGCCTCCTTTGTTGCTGTTGGGGACCATAGTTCCCCGGGGGTGGAACTTGGTTGTACTGAAGCGGTGGTTGTTGTTGCTGAGGTTGTGGTTGTTGTTGCTGGGGTTGGCGTAATGGAGGCATATTATCCTGGGGTGGATTATTTTGGGGTGGAGGACGAAGAGGGAAAGGACCTGGTTGAAGGGGAAGTCGGGGCATTTGTGGAGGCCTTGGGTTGACCGCATAGTTGGCATTGTTGACCGCACTGACTTGCTCATTTGTCACGACCCCTTCTGTGGCTCCGCCTGGACACCAGCGCCTGTCTTTCTGACCACTTTGGGCTTCGGCGACTCAAACATGTTCATGATGGGGGAGTCTTTTAGCTGGGTTTGGATGTATCGGGCCCTTTCATAGAGTTCCTCCATTGTAGTAAGTTTATTCATGGCCAGGACATGTCTGAACTGTGGGGTTGCATTAGACACAATCATCTTCACTTGTTCGGGCTCGGAGAGGGTATCCCTTATTCTTTCCGCCAGAGACCTCCATCTATCAGCATATCGGACAAAATCCTCGTCGGGTTTCATCTTTTCGGCCACTAGGTCGGTAATGGAGAGTGAGGGACCGACCCTATCCCTATATTTCTGCAAGAACCTTCTCTGGACTATTTCAAAATTCTCGGCCTCGTGGGGCTCCAGAGAATAGAACCACTCAAGCGCGGGACCATCCAATGATCTCCGAAAGAGGTATGCCAGGGACCTCTGATCGTTTTGCCAGTAAGAGGACTCATACATGAAATCCTTGAGATGAATGAAGGGGTTGTCGGTACCATTGTATCTGCGGTACGTGGGCATTTCGGAGGGAGGAAGATGAATGACGGGAAGGATTGGCAAAGCAACCTCCGGGGTGGCTTTCACGTCCACCATCCTTCTCAGATTTTGAAACTGCTCGTCCATGCGGTTGAACCTATTGAGGAGCGATTGGGCGAGCTCCTCTGGGGGTGAAGGTGGCACTTGCCACTAGGGGAGAAATTGTCTCCCGGAGACTTGAGGGGGGAACCCCGAATGAGAGGGAGCTGTCGGACCGCCGACAGTTGGCCCCGGCTGAAGCGGTGTCTGGGGAACAACGGGAGTTTGAGATTGTGATGGGAACTGGAATGAGGGTGGTTGTTGGCTCGCTTGTCCTTGAAGCGAGGGAGACTGGATGGCTTGCGCCAATGAAGGAGATGGAATGGCCTGCACGGACTCTTGGAGAGGTGCGATGGCCGGAGTTGACTCCTGGGGCGTGGGGGAAACAGATTTCCCTTTAGAATGGCCTGGAAGGCCGGAGCTGTTCAGAGGTAAGCTCCGTGTTGGCGAGGACGCCCAGTAAGGAAGAGATATCCTGTGGCGGGGACGTGTCCCCGGCAATAACCTGCACCTCATGCGAGGGGTCATGAGAAGGACCCGAGTCCATAGCATAGACTCGCGGGTCGGCTATCAAACCACGACTAGGGTGGTTTTCCTCAGAAGACTCGTGAGACATGCTCACAGTTTTCCCAGAACGCAAAAACATACACTAGCAAGTAGGTAGCAGAGATTATCAAACAAGTGGATGCCTTTACGCCCTTTTTTTTGTGTTTTGATTTTGATGATTTTTTGTATTTTTAGCGAGATCCGAAGTTCACACAAAATGGGGACCCTAGTTTATTTTTGTTTCACCGCCGTGTCAGCTAGGGTCTCTCGTCTCACCACGAATGAAATGACTAACTCCGGGGAACTTCAATGGTACAACCAGCCCAGTGAACGAAGAGGAGATTCTTCGATGTCGGGGACTTACGGAGGTCCCAGTGTAGGAGATTCTAGTCCGTTGAGAGGAATTCCCAAACGGAGAGTCCTTCCTTCACCGGGAAAGGGTGATCCTCAAAAAATGAAAAAAAGGATAGAAAAAAGGAATGGATGTATGCAATGGAATGCTGACAGATTATATGGAGTGGGAAAACAACAGAAATAACAGACATATAATAAACAAAGAACCAATCAAAACTGACGGTGCTGCCGTGAGCACAACGGGGGCGCGCGCGGGCGCGAAGGTGGAGAGGCACGGGTGGTGGCGAACTTGCAAGGGTAGCTGAAAGGAAGCAGTAGAGGTCCCACCGTGATCGCCAATCTGTGAGCGACGTCACGCGGTTCTGGAGGAGAGTGGAGAAGAAGAACGCGGAGCGCGCGGGCTCCTCTTTTTGTTGTTTGCTTGTTTGCTGCAACACAGAGATGAGAGAAGAGAGAGAAGGGGCCACCACGGGAGATTGCTCCGGTGGGGCGAGCGGGACAAGTGTGATATAGTAAAATATGGGGTTTAAACGGCCATAGCGGGAAGTGACTCGCCGCGGCCTCGGGGGGACGGGAATGGTGCAAAAATTAAATAACAAGAATTGAAACGGCCATTGGGGAAGTGACTCGCCGCGGCCTCGAGAATATGAGCAGATAATAAGATGACAGAATATAGAGAGAATACAAAGAGCGGGAATTTAAACGGCCATTGGGGAAGTGACTCGCCGCGGCCTCGAGAACACAAACAGATAAGAATATAACGTATAAGAACGTGAATTTAAACGGCCATTGGGGAAGTGACTCGCCGCGGCCTCGAGAACACGAATAGATAAGAATATAACATATAAAAACGGGAATTTAAACGGCCATTGGGGAAGTGACTCGCCGCGGCCTCGAGTATATGAGCAGAATATAACAGAGTATAAGAGAATATAAGAACGGAAATTTAAACGGCCATTGGGGAAGTGACTCGCCGCGGCCTCGAAAATAAGATGTGATCGCCAGGGGCCGAAAGACCCCAAAATAAGAAAGTGATCGCGCCTACCTCAAGAGCGGGAGATGGCGGGTTGCTTCTTCCTCTCCCTCCGGCCGGCCGACGGAGAGGGCTTTCCTCGGCTACCCTTGCAAAACAACGACAAACAAATGACAAGTGGATTAGAAAGATGGAGTGTAGTATTCAAATCCTTGCGATAAAAATAACGAAATGATGGCAAGACACACACCTGGTTGGTGTTATCTTTTAAACCCCTCTCGGACTCGAGTAGGAGGAAAATGAGATGATGGATGCAAGAAGTATATAAGAAAAGGCCCCTTGTGAAGGGGGATGGAGGATGCGAGATGATAAATGCAAAAGAACTACGAAGAAAAGGAAAGAATTGGCTTATTAGATGTGCCGATGTTGAAATCCGGCGGAGCTCCGGCAGCGTGGGGACGACGTGGAAGCGCGATGGATGAAGACGACCTTCCTCTCGCGAGCGTCGGCACCCGAGAAGCCGGCAGAACCTCCACCTACAAAAGACCCGACGGGTTAGAAAAATGACTCCGTAGCCTCTGGGCTCCGGCAGCCTATCGGATCACCTCGAAGCTCCCCCAGAACTGAGGGGGTGGGGCTCTATTTATAGAGCTCCGGAGGGTGGAGGCGTCCAGGACCCTGGACACCTCCATCAGGGCCGAAATAATATTTTATTCTATTTTTATTGATTTTTTTGGAATACTTTTGTGGAGGCGTCCAGGGTCCCGGACGCCTCAAGCAGGTCCACCGAAAGCCGACGACGGCCGCACGCGGTTTGGCACAACGCGTGGTTTTGTGAGCGGCGCCTCGTGATTCAGAAATGGGCGCGTCTAGTTGACTGGACGTCTCCATATTTGGATTTTTTCACCCACGACAAACCGTCGTTCGGTGGCCGGCGCCCGTGAGGGAGTTGATGGAGGCGTCCAGGAGCCTGGACGCCTCCAAAATTATATTATTTTTTATTTTTTTTTTGTCTTTTATACCAGGGCTGCCATTTTAATTTTTTTATTTGTTTTTATGGAGGCGTCCAGGGGTCTGGACGCCTCCATTAATATATATATATTTTTAATTATTTTTTATCTTTTTTATGCCAAGTGGCATTTTATAAATATTTATTATTATTAGTTTTTATGGAGGCGTCCAGGGGCCTGGACGCCTCCATTAAAATATATATATTTTTATTTATTTTTGGGCCCTGATAAAATAATAAAATAATAAAATAAATTAAAAAGATGGGGGGCGTCCAGGGGCCTGGACGCCCCCATTAAGACCCACCCGGGTCCTCAAATCAGGCGTCGGCGACCGCCCGGTAGACCCCCTTCTTGATTCCGGAACCTCCTGATGCGTCCGATTGGTGTTGATGCCGTCCGAATGCCGTGACGAGACGATTCCGGATGCCGAAAAAGGTAGAAGAAGACCCGAGAAAAGGAAGCACTCGAGTGATTCAAAATGCGTAAGCCGTTGCGGGGCGTTGTATAGTAATATGAGACTTTCTCAGGAGACGTCAGGAATGGCGTGTCTACAGCGGCCAGCCGTTTCTCATCTAAGAGTTCCAATTGAGCAAGGAGTGAATCACGACGTTCGTCGAGGGGAAGTTTTTTGTCCAACTGTACCCTGAGAGAAGGAACCAAGATTTCATACGGAACTACCGCCTCTATCCCATAAGTGAGGGCGAACGGGGTTTGCCCTGTGGGAGTACGGATTGAAGTGCGATAGGCCCATAGAGCTTCAATCAGCTTTTCTGACCAATCCGAGAACTTGTTTGACTCACAGGTCTTTTTTATGATTTTAATCAATGTTTTATTAGTGGCCTCTTCTTGGCCATTACCTTGTGGGTAATAAGGTGATGAATGATGCAATGTAATTTTATACCTTTTGCAGAGGTCCTGAAGGTCCTAAGATATGAATTGCGGCCCATTGTCGGTGATAATTGTGCTTGGAATACCGAACCTGGCGATGATGTTCTTCATGATGAATTTACATACTGTTGACGCTTTAACCTCCACGTAAGCTTCGGCTTCGGCCCATTTGGTGAAGTACTCCGTTGCAGTAAGGATGAATGATTTTTGCTTAGTGAGGGAGTTAGGATTACCAAGAGGACCAATGACATCGAAGGCCCACATGGAGAAAGGCCATGGGGAGGACACTGGATGAAGTGAAGAAGATGGAGAATGAATTTTATCAGCGTGAAGTTGACACTTGACACACCTACAGACATAGACGGCACAATCCTCTTCCATGGTGGGCCAGTAAAATCTTTGCCGAAGGATTTTCTTGGCAAGCATTTGGCTATTCACATGGCCACCGCACACACCAGAGTGTGCTTCCTCGACGCATTTCCAGACCTCCTCTTCATCGAGACATCTTAGAAGAACACCAGTAAGACTTCTCTTGTACAGCACTCTTCCGACCAACATGTATCTCTGTGCCACTCTCCTTATGGCTTTTCTATCTTCCGATGTGGCTTTTTCAGGGTAGGACTGATCTTTGCAATACTTGGCAATTTCGTAAAACCATGGCTTCTCCTCATCAGCCAATTCTTCTTCTAACTCTGTCAACATAATTTCCCTCTTCTCAAGGATTTCTTCCTGTAGGGCCCTCCTTGCTATCCTGTCCTTGATATTTACGTAGGAAGCATCATCGATTGCAGGGGCATGACGCTTGTAGATGTGAATGGACTCAAACCATCTTTCTAGAGGGAACCTTAAAGATGATGCCAACGAGGCGAGGGCATCGGCCAGAATGTTCTAATGACGAGGGACATGGACAAAGATCAATTTGGTGAACAGTTGGCAAAGGCAGCAGTGAGTTCTTGGTATGGCTTGAGCTTGGGATCGCGAGTGCGATATTTAGTGAGCACCTGGCGAAGAATGAGTTGACTATCACCTACGACTCGTAATTCGGTGATACGAAAGGAATGAGCGAGTTCTAGGCCAGCTAGAAGAGCTTCATATTCAGCTATATTGTTGGTAACGGGGAATTTGAGCTGATATGCCAGTGGGAATGTAAGGCCTTCAGGCGACAGGAGGGCAATGCCGATTCCTTTCCCTTGGGAATTCAGAGCTCCATCAAAATGTAACGTCCACATGCAATCATCTGATTGGTTGATGGACATTAGTTCCTCATCTGGGAACTCTGATTGGACAGGGTCGAATTTGGGAAGAGGATGGTGAGCGAGGTGCTCAGCTATAGCATACCCTTTAATCGCCTTTTGCTGGATGTAGACGATGTCAAACTGAGAAAGAAAGCTTTGCCAGCGTGCTAATCTATCTGTAAGGACAGATTTTTCTAGAAGGAACTTGATAGGGTTCATTTGAGCAATCAGATGAACTTCATGAGCTAGAAAGTAGTGTTTCAATTTCTACACCACCCAGACAAGGGCGGCACAAGTTTTCTCCATAGCCGTGTACTTCTGCTCACAAGGGTTGAGGAGTTTGGACAAATAATAGGTTGCCCTTTCTTTGCCCGCTTCATCGGCTTGTGCTAGGACAGCTCCCACGGAGTCGTCTAGGACCGAGATGTAAAGGATTAAATGTTTACCTGGCGTAGGTGGAATTAGAACAGGTGGATTGGCCAGATATTCTTTTAATCCTTCAAAAGCTTTTTGACATTTAGAATTCCAACTGAATTCTACTCCGGACTTAGTCAATTCATAGAAAGGTTTGCATCTTTGCGAGTGCTGGGACACAAATCGACGAATGAATTGTAACCTTCCGATTAACCCTCGAACTTCTCTCAGATTTTTCGGAGGTGACATATCCCTAATTACTTTAGCTTTGTTGGGATCTATTTCAATGCCCCTCTTACTCACAATGAAACCAAGCAATTTGCCCGATGAGACGCCAAATACACACTTTTTCGGATTCATTTTCAAATTGAACTCCCTTGATCTTTGCAGCACCTTAGCCAGAACTCTTGGGTGTTCTGCCCTAGTCATGGATTTCACCAGTAAATCATCCACATACACCTCTAAATATACATGCATCATGTCATGGAATATTACCATCATAGCCCTTTGATAAGTAGCTCCAGCATTCTTCAAACCAAACGGCATGACCAAATAGCAGTAAGTTCCCCAAGGTGTGGTGAATGATGTTTTCTCTTGATCCTCTTCCGCCAAACGGATCTGATTATATCCCTAAAATCCATCCATAAACGAGAGAGTTTCATAGCCTGCTGTATTATCAACCAACACGTCAATGTGAGGCAAAGGGAAATCATCTTTTGGACACGCGCGGTTAAGGTCCCGAAAATCGATACAGATTCTCACATTTCTATCCTTTTTCATGACCGGGACAATGTTTGCCACCCATTGAGGATATAGGACAACTCTAATAAACCTGGCTTTGTGGAGCTTATCGATCTCTTCCTTCATTTTTAAAGCCATTTGGGGGTGGAAACGTCTTAACCTTTGCTTTACCGAGACGGACCCTGGTTTTAGCGTTAGGCGATGTTCGACCAGGGTGGAATCTAATCCCGGCATATCCTCGTAACTCCACGCGAACGTGTCCCTATATTCCTTTAGGACCTCGATCAATGCCTCGTCTTCAGATGGTGGCAAATTGTCACTTATGAGGATGATTCTAGGGTCTTCCTCGATCCCCAGGTTGATCTCTTTGGTGGGTTCTTCTATAGCGGCTGATGGTTCCTCAAACCTCCTCATTCCGCTAGCATATGCGTTAGCCGCGTCCTCATATTCTTCGTCCCCTTCTTTAATAGGGTACTCTTCATCTGCGAGCTCATAAACTCCGTATCCCTCATCAATTGTGCAATCCTCCTCACATTCTAACTCCGGCAGATGGATGGGATTTTCTAGCAATTGAGGAATGGCTAGAAAGGCTTGACACCTATTGGCTAGATCTAGAAGGAATCGACGAGGACTTTCCCTGCCCTTGGATTTTCTTCTAGGTACTACCCTTGACTCGCTATTCCTAACCTGACTGACTTGTTCTATAGACGAAGAAGAAGTTGAAGAATGTACAGGAAGAGACCCCTCGATAGAGGGGTAAAGAAGGTCGCTCAAGGGACCTTGAATGAGTGGCCCGTAAGTCAGGGCACACTCGTGAGAGATGTAGGAGGTCTCCTCAAAGGAGATGCACTGTTGAGGAGTTTGAAAATCGACGTTTTTTTTTATTTTCATTTTCATTTTCAATTACAAAACAATTGAAAGAAATTAGAGAATGGGAGGAGGGAACTATAGCTAGGGGGTTGCATGGCTCATTGAGCAGATCATGGTTGAAAATTTGGCACGGGCTGAAAAACCCGCGCAAGAATGTGAGCAGAGAAGGGGACCTGGGAATATCATCAGATAAACATCGGGTCCAAGAAAGAGTCAGCAGCAACGGCTGAGGAGAATGATCAGATAGAATGACGGAAAGCGATCCGTCAGTGGCAACTTCCTCTCGGCGAGGAAAACTTGGAATTTCGGCAATGTCAATGACATCTTTTGGTACCTCGGAGATCAAAAGTGGCCCCTCTAAGTCTGGAGGCGAGAACATCTATTGTAGTGCCATGGAAATATTGTGTATATCGAACCACTTTTTCCATTCACAGTCTGGGTCATCGTGTTTCCCCTTCTTTGTAGTTCTCGAGCAGCTTTCAGCAAAATAGGGAATCTATAATTTCCCATGTGATTCTCGCGGGTAATCCCCAACTATATAACTGGACCCTTTCTGAAATGAGAGTACAAGGTCCATGTAAGAAGTCCCTCATATGATTCAAATGGCCCTTCAAAGCCTAGGCCGGCTCTAAGGGTTAACCTTATCTTGTTTGGCAGTCTCAGTCTCCCTTGTGATTGTGCCCCCAAACATTTGCCCTGCTGGTAGCCAATATTTCTCATGATTTCCCATCCCTTAGAATGGGAAGGGTGACATGACTTTGGTGTTAGAAACGGCTTCTGTGTCAAAGGGGCGCGGCGAGGGTCACACACATCTAGCAGTGAAAGAATTGGCCGGTGGGTCGGCCAAACAGAAGGCAAAGAGGTATTAATAGCATCCACTGTACAAAAGATGGGCATGCTATTTACCTTGACAATCCAAGCCTTATACGGAAACTTCAAGCACTGATGATTGATGGAAGGCACCGCATTCATAACTTCAATGTAAGGGCGGCCTAGTATGGCCTTGAATGTGGGATCCATATCAAGGATATGGAATTTCGTAAAGACTGATGCAGGGCCCAATTCTACATTCACGATGACCATCCCCATTGGTGGCTTTTTGCTATTGTCATAGGCTGTAACTGTGATTGACGAAGGTCTTATCTGTTCCGTGTCAACCCCACATGATTGGAGGGTGATCATAGAGATCACATTTATAGACGCACCAGTGTCCACCAAACACGGGTCTATAGACACCCCATTGATCTTTACTACAATACACAAAGGATATTTTCGAGCCTCCTTGGGGGCAAGCTCATGGTGGTGAAATATAATAGCCGGTTGTGTATCAGTTGGCGTCAATACTGACGAGATCTTCTCCACTGGGAGATCCTCATTTACCATAACCCTCTGAAGATACTCCATCAAGGCATCCTGATGGGTTTTCGACCTCTTGATTAGCTCGAGAATGCAGATCCGAGCTGGTGTTTTATCCAGGTGTTTCAACAGGTCATATTGTGTCCCAGGGATAGACTCCTCTGGCTGTTCTTCGGTGTCTTTCTCTGGCTGAGATTGCTCGGGGACCTGGCTGTTTTGGGGAAAAATCTGATGGAACATCCTTCCATTACGGAGCACCATGGCTTGTGGTTTTGGCGGCACCTTTATAGAGTTAGATATGGGGTTTAGCAGGGGTTCGAGGGGTAGTGGTGGAGGAACAATTGATGAAGCAGGGGCAATAATAGGTGTAGGGGCTCTGATGAGTGGTTTGTTAGGTGGAGACATGGTGGGAGTGGATGAAGCCTCAGATGGACGGTGAATGATAAGGGGTTTAAAAGGTGGAGGCATAGTAGAGGTTGATGGGGCCCCGGATGGGTGATGAATAATGAGGGGTTTCGAGGGTAAAGGGGTTGTGGTGGAGGTAGACGGTGCCTCGGAAGGGTGTTGGACAATAAGGGGTTTATTTAGTGGAGGCGGAACAAAGGTGGATGATGAAGTGGAAGCGTGAGAAACAATGAGAGGTTTTGGGGGTAACGGTGTTATGGTGGAGGTGGAGGGCACCTCGGAAGGGTATTGGACAATGAGGGGTTTGTTTAGTGGAGGTAGAATGAAGGTGGATGATGAAGTGGAGGCGTGAGAAATGATGAGAGGCTTTGAGGGTAACGGTGTTATGGTGGAAGATGAGGGTGTTTGCTGGGGACTCGAAAGGAGGTCATCAGCAGAGACGCGGATGAGAGGACGTGATAGCAGTGGAAATGAGTGAGGTATCACTGCGGGTTGTGCTACGGGTGGAGGATAGATAGGTGCGGGACGAATAAGGCGTGGGGATTGGATAGGAACGTGATTGGTGACAAGGACAGAGCCGCTTTCTGTATGGCAATCTTGCCCTCTTCCAACCTCTGGGAAGGAAGAGATGGGGTTGACTTGGTGGTTAGGTTGTTGGTGCGCCGGTAACGGATTTTGGAGGATGCCCATGTTTAGTTGTTGCTGTGGTGCCTGCTGAGGCTGTTGTTGTTGTTGTTGTTGTTGTTGTTGTTGTTGTTGTTGTTGTTGTTGTTGTTGCTGTTGTTGTTGTTGTCTAAGAGGAGGTCTCCTGGCCTTCATCATGGTGACGCATCGCCTCATTTCATCCCAATCTATTTGATGTTCATCGTTCATATCATAGATATAATCTCTGAAATGAAAATAGTTTTCCACTGTATGACCCGGCTGTCTATGGAAGACACAATATCTGGAAGTGTCGACGTTCGGGGGCCATATGGCTTTTTCCTTAGGCAAGGTGAGGAAATTAGCAGCCATGAGAACATTAAAGATGTCCGATAACGACTCCGGCAAAGGTGGGTAATGAGCTCTCCTAGGGCCGATCGGCCTTCTCTGTTGTTGGGGGCCATAATCCCCTGGTGGCGGAACCTGATTATGTTGAGGAGGTCGCTGTTGTTGTTGTTGAAGATGGAGGGGTTGAGGCATATTGTTCTGGAAGAGATTGTTTTGTGGGGGAGGACGATAGGGTTGCTGACCTTGTTACTCCTGATGAAAGGGGAATTGTGGGGGTTGTGGGGGCCTAGGATTAGCTTGCTGGTTGGGATGGCCAACCGCACCCACTTGTTCATTTGTTACAACCCCTTCTGTCACCCCACCTTGGGCGTCCGTGCTCGGCTTCCTAAACACCTTTGGCTTTGGTGGCTCGAACATATGCATGAGGGGAGAATCTTTCAGCTGTGTTTGGATATATCGAGCCCTCTCATACAGTTCCTCCATAGTGGTGAGCTTGTTCATTGCCAGGACGTGTCTAAATTATGGAGTGGCGTTAGACACGACCATCTTTACTTGCTCCGACTCTGAAATGGAGTCTCTCACTTTCTCTGCCAAGGATCTCCATCGATCGGCAAATTGGATGAAATCTTCGTCCAGCTTCATTTTTTCAGCCACTAGGTCGGTAATAGAGAAGGAGGGACCGACCCTATCCTGATATTTCTGTAGGAATTTCCGTTGCACTACGTCGAAGTTCTCAGCCTCACTCGGCTCTAGGGAATAGAACCATTCTAAGGCGGGACCATCCAATGATCTTCTGAAGAGGTATGCCAATGATCTTTGATCGTTCTGCCAAAACGAGGACTCATACATAAAGTCTTTCAGATGAATGAGGGGGTTGCCTATGCCGGTGTACCGTCTGTACGTTGGCATTTCGGAAGGAGGGAGATGGAATACTGGAAGGATTGGCAAAGAGATCTCAGGCGCGGATTTGACATCCACAATCTTTTTGAAATCTCGGAATTGTTCATCCATCTTGTTCATCCTATGAAGGAGAGATTGGGTGACCTCATTGTAAGGAGCAGGTTGTGGTGGCCACTGAGGCCATGCGGAGGCCTGAGAAGGGAATTTCGGATGAGTGGGACGTTGTGGCATGTCAGTAAACGGAACTGACAGAAATGTTGTATGAGGAATTGGCAGAACCTGAGACTGGGGAGGTAATTGGAAAGAGGGAGGTTGCAGACGTTGTGGCATATCAGTAAATGGAATTGACTGAAATGTTATATGAGGAATTGGTGGAACTTGAGACTGGGGAGGTAATTGGAAAGAGGGAGGTTGCAGAGTTGTCTGCACAAGAGGGAATGAGGAAGGGATTGCATGTGCGGGCTCTTGAGTAGGGAGAGCAACTGGTGTTGGATTTTGAGGAGTAGAATCAACAGATTTCCCTTTTAAGACGGCCTGAAAGGCTCGGATCTGATCGGAATTGAGCTGTGTGTTCGCGAGAACACCTAGCAAAGAGGAAATATCTTTTGGCGGGGATGCTTCCCCGACGGTGGCTCGCACCTCATATGAGGGCTCATGGGAGGAACCTGCATCCTCAGCAGGGACATGTGTCCCCTGGTAACCCGGGGTCGGATTCTGACCGTCTCCGGACATTTCTTGATCTTTTCCGGAACACGAGATTTTGCCGGAACGCAATAACATACACACTCAAACCAATAGCAAAGATTAACAAACAAGTTGATGTGTAACGCCCCTTTTTTTGTTTTCTTTATTTTCTCTCTTTTTTCTTTTTCTTTCTAATCAGAATGTAATAACATACACACTCAAGCCATTAGCAAAGATTAACAAACAAGTTGATGTTTAACGCCTTTTTTGTTTTCTTTTGGTTTTCCCCCATTTTTTTTCTTTTTTCTAATCTAATGTTCACACCACAGGAGGGACCTTAGTTGCAATATTAATTTCCGCCGTGTGATCTAAGGACACTCGACTCACCACGAATGGGTTGACTATCTCCAGGGAACTTCAGTGGTACAACCAGCCCAGTGAACGAAGAGAGAATCCTTCGATGTCGGGGACTTACGGAGGTCCCAGTGAAGGAGATCCTAGTCCGTTGAGAGGAATTCCCGACGGAGAGTCTTTCCTTCACCAAGAAAAGGTGATCCTAAAAAAATGGAACAAAAGAAATAAAAATAAAAGGGAGATGATATGCAATGCAGCGCTGAATTTAACAGGAGATATATAAACAGACAGCAAATATATACAACAAAATAAATTAAACAAACATCACAACACTCCTTTTCTGCAATGATACGAATCTCTTCAGACTTCAAGGGGACTCTAGAGTAATGCACGTAGTGCACGAGGGATGTAATTGGAATGCCAAGAGTGATAGCGGGAACACGAATATAGCGCACGCGGGCGCAATCAGGAGGGGCACATGTGGGTGCCGAGTGGAGGGGCACACGTGGGTGCTGAGTGGAGGAGCACACGTGGGTGCCGATGGCAAGAGTGCTACTGGGAGCACGAATGTAGCGCACGCGGGCAAAATCAGGAGGGGCACACGTGGGTGCCGAGTGGAGGGGCACATGTGGGTGCCGAGTGGAGGGGCACACGTGGGTGCCGATGGCAAGAGTGCTACTGGGAGCACGAATGTAGCGCACGCGGGCGCAATCAGGAGGGGCACACGTGGGTGCCGAGTGGAGGGGTACACGTGGGTGCCAATGGCAAGAGTGCTACTGGGAGCACGAATGTAGCGCACGCGGGCGCAATTAGGAGGGGCACACGTGGGTGCCAAGTGGAGGGGCACACGTGGGTGCCGATGGCAAGAGTGCTACTGGGAGCACGAATGTAGCGCACGCGGGCGCAGTCAGGAGGGGCAGACGGGGGTGCCGAATGGAGGGGCACACGTGGGTGCCGAAAATATTTGGGTAACCAGAGAAAACAAAAGAGGTCCCACCGTGATCGCCAAAAAAGTGTAGACGGCAGGAGTCGTCGTCCACCCTCGGGGAAAAATAATAGACAAAATGGAATGGTGATGAAAGGGTGATCGGGAGAGAGGTGTAGACGGCGGGGGTCGTCCACCCTCGTCTGTCCTAGAAGATGGGGATAAACAGACCGAATCAAGGAGAGAGAAAGGGAAGAGAGGGATGCGGAACAGACTCCGGTACGTGGCGGAGATAGGGGTCCGAAGACCCTCTCGCGCAAACTGACCTTTTCCCGGTAAACGTGACCTACCGTTGCACGAGCAGTTTTTCATATACCGAGAAGTCTGAGAATCTATGTAACTGAAATGGAGAAACGCGTAAACTCATAAATTGTAACGGTATATCGTTCTCTGAACAATTATAAGGACAATACGAACAAAGACGTACCACCACAGAACATTGGTCTTTGTGGGGTTCTAACAGCAATATAGTAGTATCAGTAGTAATGAATATATATGTACATATAGAAACCACCACAAGACATTGGCCTTACGGGATTTTTACTGCAATATAAACAATAAATATTATATATACATACCACCGCAAGACATTGGCCTTTGCGGGGTTTTTGCAGAGATACGAGTAATAAGTATAACTATATGCAAAGGACCACCGCGAGGTATTACCCTCCGTGGGATTTTTATTATAATAACTATATGTATATAACGAGAAAAGAAAAAGGGATCAAATAAACCGCCGCGAGATGTTACTCTCCGCGGGGTTTTAAAGTGATGGTGGGGGGATGCTAAAATTAAATGGTTAGGGGTTAGGAGGTTAGCGTGCAGAAATTAAATTACTGGCATGAAAATGGTCGCAGGAGATGACCCACCGCACCAGTTAGATAAGACCACCGCGAGGAACGGGTTCCTTGATCGGGGTCGGAACAAAAGAATACAGAAAATTAAACCACCGCGAGGAACGAGTTCCTTGATCGGGGTTGGAATGAAACTGCAGAAAATTAAACCACCGTGAGGAACGAATTCCTTGATCAGGGTTAGAATAAATGAAAAGGGGATTAAATAAACTACCGCGAGATGTCACTCTCCACGGGGTTTTAAAGTGATGATAGGGGAGGGTTAGAGTTAAGCAATTAGCGGTTAGGGTGTTAGAATGCGGAAATTAAATTACTGAAATAAAGCGGTCGCGGGAGATAGCCCACCGCACCAGTTAGATGAGACCACCGCGAGGAACTGGTTCCGTCGACGGGGCTTGGACAAAAAATTAATAACAAAAGGAGGGGAGGGGAAGTGTGATCGCCAGGGGCTGAGAACCCCACAGGAAATGTCTGATCGCGTTCACCGCCGAAGCGGAAGCAGTGCGGGTCCTCTCTTCCTCTTCCGTCGGCCGACCGACGAAGAGGGCCTTCTTTGGTTACCCTGATTTTATTATTCTTTTTGTTTTGTTTTATCTTTTGTTATTATATTTTTTATTGGGTTTTGTTGCTTTTATTATTTTTTATGCTGTTATGTATTTTTAAAGAGATGTGAGAAAATGAAGAAAGAAACCGAGAGATAGATGATAGAATAAGATAATATGATATAAGGAAAAACCACCAAGAAAAATATAGGTAGAGTGAGAGACGTATTTTAGACAAAACGGAAAAGAACGGGGACGGAGATTTAACGATATATGATAATAACAAGAGAGAGAAGATAGACTTATTTTTAAACAAAAAGTAAAGGAGGATGGAGATGGAGATTTAACAACAAATAACAACAATAAGGCAGAGAACTAGAATAGAATGGTGAAGGTGATGGTCGGATACCTCAAAAGTAGGAGGGATGGTCGCATTTTATCCCCGAACTGGGGATCATGTGAGTTCCTCCTCGTCCCCTTTCGGCTGACTGAAGAAGCGGGCTCCCGGACTGGTTAACCCTGCACGGAAAACAAACGAAGAGAAACAACAACGAGATAAGGATGACGGTGGTGTAGCATCAATTCTTTAGAAGCTGATATTGAAAATAGCATAAGCGAATACGCACCTGGTTGGTGGTGTTTGAAACCCCTTTTAGGAAATAAGGGTAGATAGACAATATGATGAATGCACAAATGTAAAAAAAAACACTCACAAACCAGGCCCTCTCGGGGAGAAAGGCATGGCACAGATGTTAAAACGATGTATGCAATGTGATTAACTGACCGATTAAAAAAAAATAAAAGGGGGAGAAGAGCTTATCGGGGAAGACCGACGACGAGCTTAAAAGCATAAGTGATACGAGCACCGCACGACCGGGACCTTCAAAACAGACTTCAGATACTGGTTAAGCTGAACAAAAGAATACACGCGTACATATATATATATATATGAGTAGTGAATATATTTATATAAACATAAACGTATTAAACATCTTAAACATATTTACATAAACATATATAAACGTATACATAAACTGGTCAAAATAAAAGAATGAGGATTTTAGAGAGAATGAGAGAAAGAAAAGGAGGAAGAAAACTTCCCCTTTTATTTTTTTTATTTTAAGGTTTTCTTTTAAGAAGAAAGAAGATGTAAGATTAGAGGAAAATAAGAATAAACAAAATAAAGAGTAGAATAAGATATATAATATCTATCTATATATATATGGGAAAGAGAGAGAGGGAGAGAGAGAGAGAGAGAGAGAGAGAGAGAGCAAGAACGGAGGGGGGCAAGAGAATAAAAAATAAATAAAAAAAGTGAGGAGAGGGGGAGATAAGAGAGAGAAATAATGAAAAGAGAGAAAGAGAGAGATAGAGAGATCGAAAGAGAGAAGAGGTATATAAAAAAAATAAAAAGTGAAGAAAGTGGAGGGGGGCGAAAGCAGAGAGAGAGGGAGAAAGAGAGAGAGAGAAACAGAGAGTGAGAGAGGAATAGAGAGAGGGAGTGAGAGACGGTGGGGAGGGGATAAAAAAAGAAAAAAAGAAATAGTGAGAGAGAGGGAGATCGAGAGGGAGAGAGATAGAGAGGAAGAGAGTGAGAGAGGGATAGAGAAAGGGAGTGAGAAGCAGAGAGATGGAGAGAGAAAGAGAGATACGGCAGGGAGAGAGAGGGACGAGGGAAAGAGAGAGAGATTCAGAGGGAGAGAGAGAAGGGAGAGGGAGAGAAGGAAAGTGAGAGATCACGGCGGGAGGAGAGAAAGAGAGAGATTGAGAGAGACGAAGGGGAGAGAGAGAAGTGGGGGAGAAAGAGAACAGAGGGGGGGAGAGAGGACGATTGCGGCGGGGGAGGAAGAGAGAGAAGGAGAAAGAGAGAGAGAGAGAGAGTGGGGGAAAGAGAGAGAGATGACCGCGGCAAGGGGAAGAGAAAGGGAGAGAGAGGAAGAGGGGGAGTCCACGTCATGGAGGGCTCCACGACGGCGACGTGGGGAGGCGAGCGGCGCGAGCTCGACGGACGGCGAACGGCAGCAAGGCGGACGGTGGCAGCCGGAGGTGGCTGGGAGCTTGACGACGGCGGCAACGGGTGTCCTTCGTGAGGCTCGCACCAAGATGGATGGCGGCGACGTCGGTGCGCATGCAACAGAGACGACGGCGATGGGGACGACGACGGCGGCCGAAGGCGTTGACGGCGAAGCGGAGGTGGTAGCCCGAGGGGCTCACGGAGGGCTCTCCGGCGTGGCGTGCTCAGATGACGGCAACGGCGTGAGGGTGCCGGCGGGTGGCACTGCGGCGGGTGTTGGAGCTCGGCCGGTGGCCCTGGTGGCAACGGGGGGGACGTGGAGCTGCTGTTGGGGAGCTGCAGTGGAGCACCGGCAGGGGCAGGGTTTGCGGAGTGGTGAGAGTGGAGAGGAAGCTGGAGGTGGGACGTGGTGTTGGCAGCGTGGTGGATTAGCAGAGAATAGAAAGAGAGAGGGAGGGGAGACGGTGGAGGCGGCTGCGGGTGGTTGGGTGGCTGCGTGAGCTCACGGGTTAGGATGGAGAGGAGGGGGAGCCGGGGTCGTGAGTTAGAGAGAGGGGCCAACGGGGCCTGCCGCGGTGGTACGTGCATGAAGAAGTGGGAGCGTGAGAGGGAGTGAGGCATGCCAAATAGAGAGATCCGGGGGTCGCAGTTGTGGTTGGTCTGGGGAGATGAGAGTGGTCTTTTTTTTTTTGCTAGAGGGAGACGGTGAGGAGCGGAGTGGAGGTCGAGGGTGGCCGCGTGAGTGGATGGGAGAAGCCAGTGAGAGTGGGGGTCTGCTACGTGGAGAAGAGAGGGAGTGTGTGAGAGAGGGGGTCTCGCCAGGTGATGGGGGAGCGGAGTGGAGGTAGAGTGGAGTCGTGAAGAGAGAGAGGGAGAGAGGAGAAGTCTATCTTTCTTGAGTGGGTATTCGCATGGAGGAAAAAAGGAGGGTGGAGGCTCGTGGCTGCCAAGTGGGGTGGTGTGGTGAGTTCTGCCGAGGGCCCGGGAGTTGTTCGACGTGGGAGATGGCTTGGTATGGAGAGAAATGGAGAGAGGGTGTGGGTTAGGGAGAAAAATGAGAGAATAGAGAGATCTCTCCATGAATGAGAGGGGGGCATAGATCCTAGAGACACGGGAAGGGAGTGAGGGAATAATTTAGGTAATAAAAGATGGGGCCATGCCCATTAAAATTGATTTGTTTATTTTATTTATTTATTTTTGGAACAAGCATGGGCCAAGCCCATTAGCACACATATTTTTTATACACATTTTTTGAATAAGAATGGGCCAAGCCCACTAGCACACGCCAACTTCTCTGTAGAAAGAACGGGTTAAGCCCATTAGCACATGATTCCAAGTCCATCAACACAATAAGTTTTCATGTAGACAAGGATGGGGTGAGCCCATTAGCATAGCCACAAACCCATTAACGAGGGTCTCATTTATTACAAGAAACAATAATTTACTTTTCGCGAGATTATCAGATAAAAATTGGAGATCATTCAGATAATTTAACTGTACGAGCCGCTTTGGGGCATCTTAGTGTAATACGGGATCTGCTCAGCATAATGTTAAAAAGCCGTGTCTACAGCTGCCCCGCCTTGGCGTCTGCTTTGCAGGTGAATGACACGGAGTGGAATGAAATAGAAGTGTAATGAAATGGAGTGGAGAATGGACTGAAAAGTGGATGCCAAGGCGTGATGAGACACGTTTTTAACACTACGTGATTGGAATCTTTCCTTAGTTTCAACAAAACAACCTTGAAGAAGGTCCTCCGAAATCAACGATTGTTTGGCTGGAAATAACAAAAGACTAACAGAAAGAGGGACCAACTTCTCGGCGCGGAAGTACCTGAGTCGTAGACCCGCAGGTTTCACCTTGGGGAGCGGTTACCAGCCAATGTGGAAATACTGCGACCAAGGTGGGTCCAATGGAGTAAATAAAAAGGGTAGCTGATAAATCCAAACAAAGGTCTGTTTCGGCCAACCAGCCCAGGATGGTTTCACAGAAACTCAGTACTCGATTCAGAATGGAATATCGCGTATTAGTCAAGAATTTAAGCACAGCGGCCCTCACAATCGAGTTAAATGAATGATCTTCCACAGTGATATCAAAGTCCTACATGAATGCATGCTGGGTTTAAAGGAAAATTTAAAACAAACTAAAATAGAAGATAGCCAAGGATAATATTGTTAAGCTGCTAAGGATGGGTCAGGATACCGATTCGATGGGCCGATACTGAGCCGGGGCCCGTTTATCCACGCACCGACTTCACCGAATGAAACCATCATCCCCGAGCCATCACAACCTAACGGCCTATCCTTATGTCCTGAACTCCTCTGGAGTTATCACTATTTTTGTTAGAGGGGAACTCAAACTCCAGATTCATCCAAGGCATAAGGTCCTTGACGTGCTCTAATAGCGTAGATATCATATAGTAGGATGCATGACACAGTGGGGTCAGTCACCGGGGTGACTGATGGTGGGACATGGTAGGGCAATGACGCCCTCTTGCCCTCTTATTTTCATTTTATTCTTGGAACCTGCACCGAATAGCAAGCAGTGAAGAAGGATTTATTTGATAAGAAGTAAAATTACATTCAACTGTACAGGACGTCCGCACATCAATACAGGAGCAGGGAAAAACAGGACGCAAATCAGACAAGATTTATTCGGTTAAAATTCACCACGGTAACTTGTCATAAATGCTTTACATTTACCTTTTTACCCCCCCTTTTCACTATAAGTACCCCTTTGATCCTTAGCAAAAGATCATCCATTGGTGGTTCGGGGAGTCAAGCTCTTTTTTGAGATGGGAGAGAAACCCTGCCCTTTTGAGATGGAAGGTGGGCCTTCCCGCCCTGCCAAGAGGAGCAGGTTCGGTCGCGAATTCAGGAGGTTGACCGACATTGAAGGCCATCTAAGCGAGAGGATTCTCTCACGGGCGGTAAGTTGGTTCTTTCTCCTAGTTTCCTTCGTAAGTTCTCCCTCGCTTTTTCATTCTTTTCTTTTCCTTCCTTTCAGCCGTATCCTCTTTTTCCGGGCCCGAGAAATTTCTCAAAGCTGCCCTGGCTATCGAAGCTTACGTCCAACATCACTATCGGTATGAGGGTCGTTATTTCAAAATGGCACCTCCAGGGGTTGGTGGTCCATGCCAAGCATTATGAAAAGATTTACATGGATTGGGCGGCCCTGGGTGCATTGGCGGAGGTTTGGCATCCGGAAACCCACACTTTTATCTTCCCTACTTTTGAGGCAACGGTCCTCCTTGAGGAGGCAGAACTTCTGCTAGGCTTAAGACGGTCGATGAAGGATGACAGGATAAAGGTTTCGCGGATGCGGAAGAGGGTATCTACCGAGGATGTTCTTGGAAGCTTTATGCCATCTGGAACTATAAAGGGCGTTCAGACCCGAAAGGGAGTCAACTTGCAAAAGCTCGCAGACTGGACCGTGACTGCCTTAGAAGGGTTGATGGATGATGAACATTTAGAAGGGCTTATGAAAGGGTTCACAATTTGTTTGGCCGGAGCTCTCCTCTTTCCTTGCACTCACAACATCGTAGAGGAAGACCAATTGGGTGTGATTTGTGGACTTTGGGAGGGAAAAAGAGTGGGGCCCGCTGTCCTCGCACATCTTTACAGTGGTCTCACGGCCTCCAGCATGGGTAGGCCTCCCCACGGGTGCATGCTTCTCCTCAGCTGCTGGATTGATCTTCACTTCAAATTTCATCACCATGAAGGGGTACAGACCGCCTCCAGGATTTTCGAACAAAGCCCCCTCCGTTATATGGCCGATGTGTTGGGCTTCGGTGGGAAGGTGGCCAATCGCATGCCCTGTCTGAAGACACGCGGCGACTGGCGTACTCACTTCAACTCCTTGGCGCGAGAGATGTTCACTTGTGTGCCAGCATGTTTACTTTCACGTGGGCTTCTCACGCGATCTTCTCCTGATGCGGAACTCCATCTTATCGGTTCAACCGAATTTGTTCTTTACAGCTCACACCGGTGCTACCTGCAAATTGGCCTTCCTCGGCACTCTCTTCTTATGCTATCCGACCTTCTTCTGATTAAGGAGAGAGAGCTGGGCACGGAGGTTGATGCGAAGGATGTGAAGGTGATCAAAGCTTCGTGGAAGGCAAGCATTCCGAGGAAGGTGACGGTGTCTGTGAGTGAGGATCGAGAGCTATGGAAGGCTTATGTAATGGAGCTCAGGAAACTGAGGCCTGAGGTGCCCAAACCCTGATGTATCTTGTTTTGAAATAAATGCGAAGCCTTAATGCCATTGCATGCTTTTTCAGTCTCTCCCCTCTCTTTTTCTTTATGACTGGAATGGCGGACGTCGGGTGATGGTCGTCCGTCACCGGATAGGAGCTGGGGGACTGAAGCAACTACAGTATGCAGAGTTTCCCTGAGATGTCATGGAGCTGAGGATTTCTCTTCAGGTGGCGAGGAGAGAAGTAAGAGAATGGAAAGAGAGGAGTGGGTAAAGCAACATCGGGATTGAGACGAGAGGAGGGCACGTGAGGCCCAAGTGATGAAGCTCCGGAAGAAACAGCGCTCGGACACGTCACTCCTTCAGAGTCACTGCCGATTGGAGGAGAGTTGGAGCTCACGGTGGAGGAGCTCCTGGGGTTGGTGTAGTGATGCGGGACGAGACACGGACACGACAAGCTCGCGATCGTCCCTAAATGAGGGAAGCGTCGGATGTGCGCGGTTGAGAAACCGGCTGTGAGCTAGGGTGGTCGGCTCTCACTTGTGCCCGGATCGGGTCACGGGACGGTCTCGCACTCTCTCGCAGCAGCAGTGATATGAAAATAAAGCGAGCTAGATATCCCTACACATGCTCTCTAGCAGCGGCATAAACAAGCATATATAGAAATAAGCGAAATGCCAAGCAAGGAGCGAATACGATACCTCCACGCGCTCGGCGTGGGGACGACGGACCCGGCCG
The DNA here is from genome assembly GCA_022559845.1 of Amorphophallus konjac. Classification (NCBI taxonomy): domain Eukaryota; kingdom Viridiplantae; phylum Streptophyta; class Magnoliopsida; order Alismatales; family Araceae; genus Amorphophallus; species Amorphophallus konjac. The sequence continues at coordinate 90,448 of JAHNEJ010000054.1, forward strand.
AAACTCGTACTCCCGGAATAATATTACACAATATTACAGAAATGTAAGCCGCTGCCCACTCCACGCAGGGAGGTAAAGGGCTACACAATGGGGTCCGGGAGGACCGAATTCGGGTTGACGGGCGGCTTCTCGCGTTGATTCGGCAACGCCCGAACTAATGACGGTGGGGCCCACGTGCTGTCCGGAGGGGCCGTGTGGGACCCGGGTCACCGCTGTGGTGGGGGACACTGATGGAAGCGATCCCCGGGCTGGCGGCACTCTGGAACGACGATCGGAGGCCGGGCGGCTCCGGCCGGCGCCCGTCGGGAAAACTTCCCACGGATCTGCAGTTTCTGGTTTTCAGCGCGCTATCCGGCGGGAACGGACGCTGCGATCAGATCCGATGTCGGATTGACACGAAATTAGCGCCGTTGGAAAGCTGACTCGAAGTACTTCAATGTAGGCCTAGAGATCTGGCCTGGATCTTCGCTGATCTAGACTTATGGAATTTACAACCTCCTGTTATACAGTAACTGAACACTCAGATCTGTAGAGCTGATCTCTGATAACTGCCATTGACCGCTAGGAAGACCTTGGATTCAGACTTCGACTGCTTCATGAAAGTTGTAGGATTTTGAGTTGGAAAGATGGCAAAATTGGTTTGGACATGTTTGGATGTGTATATGAATTTCTATGATTTGTTTACTGGAGGAAGTTCGGATCTGGGATCTGGCTGGAAGTACTGTAGCTCCGGTAGAACATGAAATTTGAAAAATAGGTAAAAGACTCAAAAAAAATTAATAAAAATGGTGGTGGTAGGTAAAAATGTACAGAAACCCCAGTTAAATTGGGAGGTCAAAATAAATTCAAAAGGCTGGTAGAAGAGGAAGAACTCAAAGGGTCTGTCATTGTAGACAGAGACAGATCTGATCTGAGTTTGGGGAATGAACGAAGTGGAAACACTATGAAACTGGGGAATTTGGAACTGAATTGTTTTGTGGGGAAGGGGCTATAAGATATAAACCAACCCTCAAAATTTCAAGTCGATTGGAACTCGTGGCTGGCTTGAGGAAATTTTGAGCGGCACCTCTGTCCAGCAGGACAGAACACCGAAGACGATACCGTGGCGGCTCGAAGGCGGCACGAACGGCGGCGGCGGCGGCACCGACGATCACCGGAGGTTGAGAGGAGATGATAGAAGGTAGAATCACTCTAGAACTTGATGTTGGAGGAGAAGAACACCAGGGGGAGAGAGGAACAAGGGCACACCCTTCAATGGCTCAAGCCAATTTTACAATTTTTTCTTCATTAATTCATTCAATATGAAGAATACAACCTTATATAGGATGCCAACCAAACTCACCCTCAGCCCTTGGATCTAGGGGTTTGGATTGAAGGGCTGGGATACAATGTGAATCACACATTTAATACATTAGTTTAATCTAATTTGACCATACTTATTCAACCTTGGACTAAATCTATTCAAACACCACCTAAACCACAACTACCATGCCTAATAAGACAAGGAACCTTGCGCCCCCTTCCATGGGCCAAAGCCATTCATGGGCCAAGAGCCTCCCATTAGATCATGCTAGACTTGGGCCTTCCAAGTCTTGGTGGTCCATGAGAGGGAGTGGCCCAATTGGGCCATAAATGACTAATATGGTCCATAAGGGTAGCATTTGGTCCAATATGAACTAGGCTTTCTAATGGACTCTACTAATGGCAATCTAACCTTGGACTTGACATAACAAATGGCCCATTGGCTTGATATAAGCCTTACAAGGAGCCCAAAAGAAAGAAAATACACAATTACAATCTCATACAAGCCATAACTCACAAATACACTCCACCCGTGTAATGAAATCGCCTTTGATGCCCCATCAATTCTCCCCGGGTGGGAGGAACTCGACCCCGTCGAGTAGGGGTATGGCTGCTCTGGTACTCCGGCGGATCTGTCACCGTGCCAAGTAACGTGGGTATGCTCCACTCCAAATGATCGGCACCTGCTCATTCCATATATACTCGATATGCGCACTGCTATGGCTAAAGGTGGTCACTCCGAAGGGGCACTCTCAAAAGGGAGGAAACAGCTCGAAGACTCACTAGGAATCACCGCTGAGTCCCTATAGGTGACTGATCCGGGTATAGAAGTAAAACAGATCCCATACTCATCAAGGGAGTCCACTCGCCTCTTACTCGTAAGAGACCAACAACGAGCTTGCACAAGACACATGCAGACTCACCATGCACAGACACACAAATGCAAACCACGCAAACAATCGACTCAAAATCACCACACAAACAAACCACACAAAGAAAGCACACTGACTCATGCACGACTCTAGACTAAGGTGGTAGCATCAAACCCACTAGGTGGCGACATTCTGGGCGGCCGAAGGGTCGCCCAGCTCTTCCCCCATGGCATAGTATTCATCGGCCAGTGCCTCATCGGCCTCGTAATCGACATGCTCAAGCTCGGGAGGTGCGGATCCGCCAACACCTAAGGCTAGGGTGGTGCGAGCGGGACACTCACTAGCAATGTGGCCGTACCCGTGACAGTGGAAACATTGTATTCGCGACCGACTACTCTCCCCTACAAGAGGGGACTTACCCTTATCATCCCGTCGGGTAGGGGGTGTAGGCAACAATGGGGGAGGTGTAGGTGCCTTGGACAAGAGTGGAGGGGGTGCCGGTACGAGAGGACGGGCTATAGGAGCTGGGGGACGGGCAAAGGGTGCCGGTGGTTGGGATGGAAATAGATCCCGGGGTGGAGGAGGGTGAGGCCGTGGAGCGAAGTGCTCCTGACGGGTGGACTCCTGAGGTCGAGCCATGGGAGGCCGCTGATGCGGGCCTATGGAGTGACGGGGCTCGGCACTACGGAGAGGGGTGGGGCCCAACCGATGGCTAGACTCGAACTCTCCCTCAAATTGCTCCATCTCGAGAGCAACCTGGTATGCCTCTTCCAACGTCTTGGCATTGCGGCGGAAAAGCTCATACTGGTAGTGTGGCCGCAAACCACGTCGAAAGCGGGAAACGGGCATGGTACTCTCCTCCGTGACACCACATCGTAGAAAGTACTCATCAAACTCCGCGATGTATTCGGAGACAGACTGGTCTCCCTGGCTAAGACTTTGCCATCTATCGATGAGTCGCTGGCGGTATGTGGGAGGAAGGTACTTTTGCCGAAGTTTATTCTTCATCTCGGCCCATGTGTCGATCGGGGGTTCTAGCCGCTGAAGTAGCAGGCTCTCCACATTCTTCCAATAGGTTTGTGCCTGCCCCATGAGTTTCATGGTGGCAAATCGGACCCTTCGACGCTCCGACATATCATACCATTCAAAATAACGGTCCATGCCAAACTCCCAATCTAGGTAGACTTTCGGATCCAAAGACCCGTAAAAAACGGGAGGATCCGCTCGCACGGTCTTAAGGACCCTATCATCATCCTCATCTCGTTGTGGCTGAAAACCACGACGGCGTTGACCATACCCCTCGTAGGCATTGTCGGACCCATAGTCCTCGAGACCAAGGTCACGGTGTGGTAGTTGGGGAACCCGAGGAGGGGCGGGTGGAGGAACTAGTGGTGGCTGGTTTTGGGCCGCGGGAGCGGCCTGGACTTGGGCCATGGGAGCGGGTTGGACTTGGGCCACCGCGGGAGGAGGTGCAGGTGGACCTTGGGCTGTCCCAAGAGGGTCCACGTGTGACATCCTATCTAACCGCCCAACGAGGTCTTGGACCGACCTATCGGAGGTCTCCAAGCATCCCTCCATGGCCCTAAGGCGACCATCCATATTATCGGAGAAAGTCCGAAAGTTAGCATCGGATTGGTCCAACCTAGTCATAATGGCCATCATCGCCTCTTGTAGGGAGTGGAAGTCTCCCGAGGTATCCCGTGGGTTGGCCATAGGTGGGGGTGGGGGTGAGTACTGAGTACCCCGACGAGTGGGCATGCAAACACACCGACTAGAAGACACCGACTAAAGCAAAACACACTAATGCAAAATGATGCGCCTAGACTTAACCAAAACTCGATACGTGGCGGAGGCAATCGATCCGAAGATCACTCGCGCAAATGTGCGGCCTTCCCGATAGGCGTAGCCTAACGTTCGGACAACACCTTTTGATATACCGAGTAAAGGTATGTATGCGACCCAAAAATGACTCTTTTGTTATTTTGAAAATATGATGATCCTAGACTCGACTTAAACCGACTAATGACTAGACGTAAATGACACTCTTCTTTTTTTTTTTTTTTGACTTTAGACACCCTAGACTCAACTCGCTCTGATACCAAATTGATGCGGGACGAGACACGGACACGACAAGCTCGCGATCGTCCCTAAATGAGGGAAGCGTCGGATGTGCGTGGTTGAGAAACCGGCTGTGAGCTAGGGTGGTCGGCTCTCACTTGTGCCCGGATCGGGTCACGGGACGGTCTCGCACTCTCTCGCAGCAGCAGTGATATGAAAATAAAGCGAGCTAGATATCCCTACACATGCTCTCTAGCAGCGGCATAAACAAGCATATATAGAAATAAGCGAAATGCCAAGCAAGGAGCGAATACGATACCTCCACGCGCTCGGCGTGGGGACGACGGACCCGGCCGAAACTCGTACTCCCGGAATAATATTACACAATATTATAGAAATGTAAGCCGATGCCCACTCCACGCAGGGAGGTAAAGGGCTACACAATGGGGTCCGGGAGGACCGAATTCGGGTTGACGGGCGGCTTCTCGCGTTGATTCGGCAACGCCCGAACTAATGACGGAGGGGCCCACGTGCTGTCCGGAGGGGCCGTGTGGGACCCGGGTCACCGCTGTGGTGGGGGACACTGATGGAAGCGATCCCCGGGCTGGCGGCATGCTGGAACGACGATCGGAGGCCGGGCGGCTCCGGCCGGCGCCCGTCGGGAAAACTTCCCACGGATCTGCAGTTTCTGGTTTTCAGCGCGCTGTCCGGCGGGAACGGACGCTGCGATCAGATCCGATGTCGGATTGACACGAAATTAGCGCCGTTGGAAAGCTGACTCGAATTACTTCAATGTAGGCCTAGAGATCTGGCCTGGATCTTCGCTGATCTGGACTTATGGAATTTACAACCTCCTGTTATACAGTAACTGAACACTTAGATCTGTAGAGCTGATCTCTGATAACTTCCGTTGACCGCTAGGAAGACCTTGGATTCAGACTTCAACTTCTTCATGAAAGTTGTAGGATTTTGAGTTGGGAAGATGGCAAAATTAGTTTGGACATGTTGGGATGTGTATATGAATTTCTATGATTTGTTTACTAGAGGAAAGGCAGATCTGGGATCTGGCTGGAAGTATTGTAGCTTCGGTAGAACATGAAATTTGAAAAATAGGTAAAAGACTCAACAAAAATTAATAAAAATGGTGGTGGTAGGGAAAAATGGACAGAAACCCCAGTTAAATTGGGAGGTCAAAATAAATTCAAAAGGCTGGTAGAAGAGGAAGAACTCAAAGGGTCTATCACCGTAGACAGAGACAGATCTGATCTGAGTTTGGGGAATGAACGAAGTGGAAACACTATGAAACGGGGGAATTTGGAACTGAATTTTTTTGTGGGGAAGGGGCTATAAGATATAAACCAACCCTCAAAATTGAAAGTCGATTGGAACTCATGGCTGGCTTGATGAAATTTCGAGCGGCACCTCTGTCCAGCAGGACAGAACACCGAAGACGATACCATGGCGGCTCGAAGGCGGCACGAACGGCGGCGGCGGCGGCACCGACGATCACCGGAGGTTGAGAGGAGATGATAGAAGGTAGAATCACTCTAGAACTTGAGGTTGGAGGAGAAGAACACCAGGGGGAGAGAGGAACAAGGGCACACCCTTCAATGGCTCAAGCCAATTTTACAATTTTTTCTTCATTAATTCATTCAATATGAAAAATACAACCTTATATAGGATGCCAACCAAACTCACCCTCAGCCCTTGGATCTAGGGGTTTGGATTGAAGGGCTGGGATACAATGTGAATCACACATTTAATACATTAGTTTAATCTAATTTGACCATACTTATTCAACCTTGGACTAAATCTATTCAAACACCACCTAAACCACAACTACCATGCCTAATAAGACAAGGAACCTTGCGCCCCCTTCCATGGGCCAAAGCCATTCATGGGCCAAGAGCCTCCCATTAGATCATGCTAGACTTGGGCCTTCCAAGTCTTGGTGGTCCATGAGAGGGAGTGGCCCAATTGGGCCATAAATGACTAATATGGTCCATAAGGGTAGCATTTGGTCCAATATGAACTAGGCTTTCTAATGGACTCTACTAATGGCAATCTAACCTTGGACTTGACATAACAAATGGCCCATTGGCTTGATATAAGCCTTACAAGGAGCCCAAAAGAAAGAAAATACACAATTACAATCTCATACAAGCCATAACTCACAAATACACTCCACCCGTGTAATGAAATCGCCTTTAATGCCCCATCATGTAGTCTCCATCGCAGAGTAGGGGGCGGCTCAGCCAACAGCCTCGGGTTCAAGAGCTTCGCGGCTGTTGGGGTCGCGAGAGAGACCAAAGGAGGGCGAGGAGCGCTACCAGAGAGGGTGGCAATGCGCGATGCGATGAGATAATTACAGCGTCGCAGAGCTCTAGATGGTCTCCCAGAGACCCCCCCCCCCTTTAGAAGAGGAGAGAGACGACCAAGAGGGTGGTGCGAGATTTAGCAAGTTGCTTGTATACCCGCTCTCTTCTCATGGTGAACATGACAGTTTATATAGACGTATGAATGGAACGACTTGCTCTCATGTGACGGGTTTGCCCTACATGCATTCCTTCTCTTCTGCGCCTCCTCTTTTCATGCCGTCCCCCATGTGACGTGTTTAACAGAACTCCCCTGAGATAACGGATCGTGTCTCAGACTCATTGGGCATTTCTTTCGGGAGAATCCATCACAAATTTTAATGATGTACCACCGAATTCAAAGATGCCAACCGCCCTTCTGTCCTCTTTCCATGTAGAGGAGTCCACTCCCGGATTCAAAGATATCGACTTCCATTGTCCTTTCTCCTGTGGATGAGTCCACTCCCAAATTCGAAGAGGTTGACCTGCATTGTCCTTTCTCCATGTAGATGTCCTCATCTCAAATTTATTTGAATCACGATGAACACAGGGAACCTAGATGTGTAGGGTGTGAATCTACCAGCTACGCCCCCGACCTTCTTTACTTCGAGTGAAAGATGGGTGCTTTGTTACAAGGCCCATTGCAAGAGGAACTGAGATAGATCTGGATCATATCCCTTCAATTCTATAAATACTCCCCCCGCCTGCTTCACTTGAAAGCACGGAGTTGTGGAGACTGGTTAGAAGAGTGAAAAGTCGACAGAGGGAGTAAGAGTTTCTCATTCTCTGAGATGGAGGGAGAGTCCAGTTTCAGGGTGGAGGGCGAGTCTTCCCGCTCCTCGAAGAGGAGCAGATCCAGTGGTAGTTCCAGGAGACTCTCCGATGTTGAAAGGCCGCTCAGTGAGAGGACCCAATCGGAGCTTGTAAACGAGCCAGTTCTTCCCTCTCATTCTTCATGATCCCTTTCTTCCTTTCTCATTCTTTTTCTTTTTTTATTTCAATGATGCACCGCTTCTCACTTCCTGTGTAATCCACAGAGTATGACGAGGTCACACATCTCATGGGAATTAGTGGTGGCCGCCTATCGAGGCTTGCCTGACTTCCAGAAAGCCCGACTAGATGCGATGGGGTTTGGTGCATTCCTCCGGATCGAACCCATTAAGCTCGACCTCGCCCTCATCCAAGCATTGCGCGAGAGATGGGACCCAGAGAGTCGTGCCTTCTTGATGCCCTGGGGGCACATGGTGCCCAGTCTCGAAGATGTGGCCCGAATCACCGGCCTTAGAGTGGATGGTGAGGCGGTGACCGGGGTCACCTACCCCGATTATCGCGAAGTGGCTCAGAAGCTTCTTGGTCTGGAATTAAAGGACCAAAAGAACAGGTCAATAGCCAAGGCATCTATCATGGAGGCACTGGGGCTCACTGACACTCGTCACCGTGATAACGAGTCCTTGGAGGAGTTCATGGAGAGAGCGGAAAGAGGGTCCCGCGCTGTGTACTGCGTGGATGCCAGTAGCTGGGAGAGATCAAACATGGACTTGAGGATATTCCTCCTCTTCCTGCTGGGAAAATTACTGCTGGGTTCCAAAGGAGACGACATCCATTGTCGTTTCCTAGAATTTTTGGTGGACCTAGAGAGGGTAGGGCAATATGCCTGGGGAGCCGCCGTGCTGGCGCATCTGTTCGCAAGTCTGTCTCAAGGGACAGATCGAGAGGTGACTGTGAGTGGCTTCATACCGTTTCTCCAGGTAATTATTTGTTTATTTGTTATGCAACTAGTCTATTTCATGAAATGCTGATGACATGTGACGACACAGGTATGGAGTTATTACTACATCCCAATGGGGCGAGCTCGACAGTGGCGTGTGGCTGTGGCACCACTAGCTCGGCGGTGGCAACCCATTATGAGCACAGCCTCTCTATCTTACCAGCTGATGGTATTAAGGCGTGAGCTGCAAGAGTTCCCCGCAGAGATGGTAGGACTCCATTTTTTTTGTCTTTTCTTTTGTCTCTCTCTTTTTTTTGGTCCTTTTGAGTGATTAAGGAGACATACGCATGCCAACGTAGGTGATCTGGAGGCCTTACTCGGGCTTGGTCGATGTCGACCAACCGTGGGTCATCGCAGGTCGCCCTCGATTTGGTCGGGACCTTTGGGTCCACTGCCTGAATGAAATCGAGCCACTCCGGCTACGATTGGTCATGAGGACTCTAGGGCTTGCCCAGGAATGGGTAGATATGACCGCACCACCCCGCGTCGGGAGGAAGACACGTGGGCCGGTAACCTGTGTCGACTGGCGGGTGCGCTTCCCCGAACAATATGAAGATTGGCAGCGGGGTGGCACGCTCGTGGAGTCGCACGCCCGGGATAGTGAAGATTATCTACGTCTCTATAGGGCGATGTATGCAGAGCGACTCCATCCTGAGGGACTTGTGGAGGTGTATCTCCTTTCTCACTTTTTGATCATTTTTTTCTATTTTTTTATCATTTTTTTAAATGTAATGCTGACTCCTATGACATGGGTTTAGGATGCCCGTGATACCATGATAGCGAACTTGCGGGCTCGCTTGGCGGACACGGAGGAAGAGTTGGGTGACACCCGTGAGGCTTTACATGTCTCGGTGAGTATGTATGCAAATGCATATTCCTAATTACACCCCTAGGTTTCTGGTGTTTAGCCACTCATTGCCACTTCTTGCTATCATAGCGCGCTCGGCTCGACGCAACCCTACCAGCAGTAGGGGCAGAGGGTGCCTCTTCTAGTCTATGGATTCCTTCGTCGGAATTAGATTCGCTCCACGAGCAGCTTGCCCGTGTAACACAGCGCGCCGCGGAGGCAGAGGGAATGCTTTCCGCGCAGGTGAAGGTTCCTCTTATCCGAGCTTCTCTGTTTATGTCTCATCACACCCCTGAAATGACGGATATGGCAGGCCGAAGAGATGCAAGAGATGTTTGCTCATGCATCACAAGGGAAGGCCAGGATAGCGGAGCTGGAGGAGGAATTGCAGCGTCGCTCAGATGACAATTTTTCGCGGGACGCCATGGAGCTGAGGATCACCCTTCAGCTGGAAAGGGATGACAGAGAGAGAGAACGTGCTGAGAGGGAAAAGGACAGGGAAAGAGAGAAGGCCAAGAGATCAGCCGAGAAAGAGAGAGGAGGGCCCTGGAGGCCCAACTATTTGAATTGAGGACCAGTCTCGGCCTCGCCGAGCAGTGGCTGAAGGATGGCGAGGAACGCTACCGAAGAGCACGAGAGCGTGGCTTTCGTGTTAGTAGCTTCTTTGCTACCCCTGCAGATCGACGTCGGGGTGTGGAGATAGAAGAGGAGCACAAAGCGGTAGAAGTACCGCTTTCATGGTTGGGTAGCACCCCAAGAGCGTCTTGCCCGGAGAGTGGCGGGACAAGTAATGTGGAGAGAGAGGTGAACATGATGTAGACTTTTTGTTGTTTTTTTGGTTGGAGTGGAATAAAATAGTTTATGCTTGGTTCTCTACTTCTTTCTTGATCACTCTAATCCTGCATACATCTAAGCAAACAAGTTAGCATTTCTGCTCTGACTTGCCCCTTGCTCAATAAGCAAATGTGATTTGAGCTGTCTTAATAAGGAGTCAAGGGGCAAGCCTTTATCAACAAAGGCAATGATAAAGAGGATGATGAATGCGACAGACAAGCACACGGATGCAAACGAGAGTTTAAAATGAATGGTGCATACAGATGCGATCATGCAAAGATGTGATTTTTGTTTTTGTAGGTGTATTCATTTTTTTTTGTATTTTGTTGTTTGTTTATTTTATTTATTTATTTGATCTTTTACATTTCCATTTTTTTTTGTGCATATACATTTTTCTACTTTTTTTGTTTTTTTAGATTTATCATTTTTTTTGTTTGTTTTTGGTTTGTTTATTATTTTTTTATTTTTGCTAATGCACGATGACCACTCGATATAACATCTGACTTGCATGAGAACTAGGGTTTCTTACTAACCTCCCAGGCATCCTAAGTGCACATCTAGGTTGATTTGGGCCTCTAGACTCCTCGAATGATAATCCCGCCGGCTAAGACTTACCTGATGACAATACCGTCATGCCATGCTTAGGCTCCCAGTTGCTTCCGACCACAGGGATTCACCCAAAAAGTGTTCAAGGTAAATGATTTGCCCGACCCGGGTCTATTTCCTCACAACTCTAGATGATATGTAATGGAACACCTTGGAACCCAAATGACCAACCGCGCGACGCTGACCCGGAATCAGACGCCGTCGCACCTATAGGTGACGCGCTTGCATTGGTCTAAGCCCGAGGTTAGACTAGAAGAATTAAGATGGTAGATAAGGGTCTTGACCGGCCAGAAACACGGAGACTCTTTCACGACAATGACTTCTGCTTTCCAAGATGGACAACCATACGTTTGTGTCGAAAGGTGGTTGCAGACTTTGGTGAGTTTCACCCTTCAGGAACTCCATTGAGCCTTCATCTTCAGAGGAAGAAGGAAGAGTATAGGGGGCAAACCTCCTGAGAGGACCGGCAAAACCGTTAACCCGGCGAGCCAGTAGGGGCGCACTTAACTTCCCCTTTCGGGCAACTTCAGACCAAATCTCGAGCATTTACATCTCATGACCCCTTTTGTATAGAATTTGACTTTCAGTCAAAGGGGTTTCATTTGTGGGATCAGGCACGGTTACGACCAGGCTTTTCACTTGACTTTGATTTTGTTCTTCTTTTCTGATTTTTCTTGACAGATTTTTGCGAGGGACATAGTATCTTGACATTATGGAATCCCTCTTGGATGCCTGCGGGGACACTGCCCTCTTCTCGTACTCTGACCCATGCTCGAGGAATTGGACCCTACTCTCACCCTAGGAGTTGTGTTCGTGTTTCCCATGCTCAGCGTTTTAAGGGCGCCGGCTGTCTCATTCGGTCGAAGAGAGAGAGAACGAAGATTTAAGCGTTCTGGAGACCTTCTAGGTGAGGCCTCACCATGAGCGATGCTACCGATCTTTTATAGAACACATGTGTACATGCATGTTGTCTCCTTTTGAGGGGGGCATAAGCCAAACTAGCCGGACATGGATCTCCACGGCTCTGGCAAACCAAGACCCGGAACCTACCAAGTCTTAATAGGCCCTATCCCAACACGGAGGTTGAATGCAATGACTTAACTACATGGTGATCTCCAGGCATTGGCATTTTGAATTTTCTATTTTTTTTCTTCTTTTCATTTTTTCTATTTTTTTTGCTTTTGTTGTTGTATATATACATATTTTTGTTGTTTTCATTGTTTTCTATTTTTTTGTTATTTTTCGTTTCATCATTTTTTGACACTATGTACACCTATCTAAGGGTAGTATTTCTTAAGATAAAGCCCATTCCAAGGGTGGGATAACTCGATCCCCTCAGCATTGACTAGCCTATAGGCGTTGCCAGGATGCACAGCCTGAATCACGTACGGTCCTTCCCAATTGGGTTGGAGTTTAGAACGCGGCCCACCAGGTTTTACAAACATTCTTTTCACTACCATTTCACCGACTTGAAATTTCTTTCAATGACCTTCTTTTGATAAAAACGTGTGAGTCTGTTTTGATATACTCGTGCATGCTCAGCAGCGGCCAGCCGTTTCTCATCTAAGAGTTCCAATTGAGCAAGGAGTGAATCACGACGTTCGTCGAGGGGAAGTTCCTTGTCCAACTGTACCCTGAGAGAAGGAACCAAGATTTCATACGGAACTACCGCCTCCATCCCATAAGTGAGGGCGAACGGGGTTTGCCCAGTGGGAGTACGGATTGAAGTGCGATAGGCCCATAGAGCTTCAATCAGCTTTTCTGACCAATCCGAGAACTTGTTTGACTCACAGGTCTTTTTTATGATTTTAATCAATGTTTTATTAGTGGCCTCTGCTTGGCCATTACCTTGTGGGTAATAAGGTGATGAATGATGCAATGCAATTTTATACCTTTTGCAGAGGTCCTGAAGGTCCTGAGATATGAATTGCGGCCCATTGTCGGTGATAATTGTGCTTGGAATACCGAACCTGGCGATGATGTTCTTCATGATGAATTTGCATACTGTTGACGCTTTAACCTCCACGTAAGCTTCGGCTTCGGCCCATTTGGTGAAGTACTCCGTTGCAGTAAGGATGAATGATTTTTGCTTAGTGAGGGAGTTAGGATTACCAAGAGGACCAATGACATCGAAAGCCCACATGGAGAAAGGCCATGGGGAGGATACTGGATGAAGTGAAGAAGATGGGGAATGAATTTTATCAGCGTGAAGTTGACACTTGACACACCTGCGGACATAGACGGCACAATCCTCTTCCATGGTGGGCCAGTAAAAGCCTTGCCGAAGGATTTTCTTGGCAAGCATTTGGCTATTCACATGGCCACCGCACACACCAGAGTGTGCTTCCTCGACGCATTTCCAGACCTCCTCTTCGTCGAGACATCTTAAAAGAACACCAGTAAGACTCCTCTTGTATAGCACTCCTCCGACCAGCATGTACCTCTGTGCCACTCTCCTTATGGCTTTTCTATCTTCCGATGTGGCTTCTTCAGGGTAGGACTGATCTTTGCAATACTTGGCAATTTCGTAAAACCATGGCTTCTCCTCATCAGCCAATTCTTCTTCTAACTCTGTCAACATAATTTCCCTCTTCTCAAGGATTGCAGGGGCATGACGCTTGTAGATGTGAATGGACTCAAACCATCTTCCTAGAGGGAACCTTAAAGATGATGCCAACGAGGCGAGGGCATCGGCCAGAATGTTCTGATGACGAGGGACATGGACAAAGATCAATTTGGTGAACAGTTTGGCAAAGGCAGCAGTGAGTTCTTGGTATGGCTTGAGCTTGGGATCGCGAGTGCGATATTTAGTGAGCACCTGGCGAAGAATGAGTTGACTATCACCTACGACTCGTAATTCGGTGATACGAAAGGAATGAGCGAGTTCTAGGCCAGCTAGAAGAGCTTCATATTCAGCTATATTGTTGGTAACGGGGAATTTGAGCTGATATGCCAGTGGGAATGTAAGGCCTTCAGGCGACAGGAGGGCAATGCCGATTCCTTTCCCTTGGGAATTCAGAGCTCCATCAAAATGTAACGTCCACATGCAATCATCTGATTGGTTGATGGACATTAGTTCCTCATCTGGGAACTCTGATTGGACAGGGTCGAATTTGGAAGAGGATGGTGAGCGAGATGCTCAGCTATAGCATACCCTTTAATCGCCTTTTGCTGGATGTAGACGATGTCAAACTGAGAAAGAAAGCTTTGCCAGCGTGCTAATCTATCTGTAAGGACAGATTTTTCTAGAAGGAACTTGATAGGGTTCATTCGAGCAATCAGATGAACTTCATGAGCTAGAAAGTAGTGTTTCAACTTCTGCACCACCCAGACAAGGGCGGCACAAGTTTTCTCCATAGCCGTGTACTTCTGCTCACAAGGGTTGAGGAGTTTGGACAAGTAATAGGTCGCCCTTTCTTGCCCGCTTCATCGGCTTGTGCTAGGACAGCTCCCACGGAGTCGTCTAGGACCGAGATGTAAAGGATTAAATGTTTACCTGGCGTAGGTGGAATTAGAACAGGTGGATTGGCCAGATACTCTTTTAATCCTTCAAAAGCTTTTTGACATTTAGAATTCCAACTGAATTCTACTCCTGACTTAGTCAACTCATAGAAAGGTTTGCACCTTTGCGAGTGCTGGGACACAAATCGACGAATGAATTGTAACCTTCCGATTAACCCTCGAACTTCTCTCAGGTTTTTCGGAGGTGGCATATCCCTAATTGCTTTAGCTTTGTTGGGATCTATTTCAATGTCCCTCTTACTCACAATGAAACCAAGCAATTTGCCCGATGAGACGCCAAATACGCACTTTTTTGGATTCATTTTCAAATTGAACTCCCTTGATCTTTGCAGCACCTTAGCCAGAACTCTTGGGTGTTCTGCCCTAGTCCTGGATTTCACCAGTAAATCATCCACATACACCTCTAAATATACATGCATCATGTCATGGAATATTGCCATCATAGCCCTTTGATAAGTAGCTCCAGCATTCTTCAAACCAAACGGCATGACCAAATAGCAGTAAGTTCCCCAAGGTGTGGTGAATGATGTTTTCTCCTGATCCTCTTCGCCAAACGGATCTGATTATACCCGAAAATCCATCCATAAACGAGAGAGTTTCATAGCCTGCTGTATTATCAACCAACACGTCAATGTGAGGCAAGGGGAAATCATCTTTTGGACACGCGCGGTTAAGGTCCCGAAAATCGATACAGATTCTCACCTTTCCATCCTTTTTCATGACCGGGACAATGTTTGCCACCCATTGAGGATATAGGACGACTCTAATAAACCTGGCTTTGTGGAGCTTATCGACCTCTTCCTTCATTTTTAAAGCCATTTGGGGGTGGAAACGTCTTAACCTTTGCTTTACCGAGACGGACCCTGGTTTTAGCGTTAGGCGATGTTCGACCAGGGTGGAATCTAATCCCGGCATATCCTCGTAACTCCACGCGAACGTGTCCCTATATTCCTTTAGGACCTCGATCAATGCCTCTTCTTCAGATGGTGGCAAATTGTCACTTATGAGGATGATTCTAGGGTCTTCCTCGGTCCCCAGGTTGATCTCTTTGGTGGGTTCTTCTATAGCGGCTGATGGTTCCTCAAACCTCCTCATTCCGCTAGCATATGCGTCAGCCGCGTCCTCATATTCTTCGTCCCCTTCTTCAATAGGGTACTCTTCATCTGTGAGCTCATAAACTCCGTATCCCTCATCAATTGTGCAATCCTCCTCACATTCTAACTCCGGCAGATGGATGGGATTTTCTAGCAATTGAGGAATGGCTAGAAAGGCTTGACACCTATTGGCTAGATCTAGAAGGAATCGACGAGGAATTTCCCTGCCCTTGGATTTTCTTCTAGGTACTACCCTTGACTCGCTATTCCTAACCTGACTGACTTGTTCTACAGACGAAGAAGAAGTTGAAGAATGTACAGGAAGAGACCCCTCGATAGAGGGGTAAAGAAGGTCGCTCAAGGGACCTTGAATGAGTGGCCCGTAAGTCGGGGCACACTCGTGAGAGATGTAGGAGGTCTCCTCAAAGGAGATGCACTGTTGAGGAGTTTGAAAATCGACGTTTTTTTTTTCATTTTCATTTTCAATTACAAAACAATTGAAAGAAATTAGAGAATGGGAGGAGGGAACTATAGCTAGGGGGTTGCATGGCTCATTGAGCAGATCATGGTTAAAAATTTGACACGGGCTAAGAAAACCACGCAAGAATGTGAGTAGAGAAGGGGACCTGGGAATATCATCAGATAAACGTCGGGTCCAAGAAAGAGTCAGCAGCAACGGCTGAGGAGAATGATCAGATAGAATGACGGAAAGCGATCCGTCAGTGGCAACTTCCTCTCGGCGAGGAAAACTTGGAATTTCGGCAATGTCAACGACATCTTTTGGTACCTCGGAGATCAAAAGTGGCCCCTCTAAGTCTGGAGGCGAGAACATCTGTTGTAGTGCCATGGAAATATTGTGTATATCGAACCACTTATTCCATTCACAGTCTGGGTCATCGTGTTTCCCCTTCTTTGTAGTTCTCGAGCAGCTTTCAGCAAAATAGGCAATCTGCAATTTCCCATGTGATTCTCGCGGGTAATCCCCCAACTGTATAACCGGACCCTTTCTGAAATGAGAGTACAAGGTCCATGTAAGAGGTCCCTCATATGATTCAAATGGCCCTTCAAAGCCTAGGCCGGCTCTAAGGGTTAACCTTATCTTGTTTGGCAGTCTCAGTCTCCCTTGTGATTGTGCCCCCAAACCTTTGCCCTGCTGGTAGCCAATATTTCTCATGATCTCCCATCCCTTAGAATGGGAAGGGTGACATGACTTTGGTGTTAGAAACGGCTTCTGTGTCAAAGGGGCGCGGCGAGGGTCACACACATCTAGCAGTGAAAGAATTGGCCGGTGGGTCGGCCAAACAGAAGGCAAAGAGGTATTAATAGCATCCACTGTAGAAAAGATGGGCATGCTATTTACCTTGATAATCCAAGCCTTGTACGGAAACTTCAAGCACTGATGATTGGTGGAAGGCACCGCATTCATAACTTCAATGTAAGGGCGGCCTAGTATGGCCTTGAATGTGGGATCCATATCAAGGATATGGAATTCCGTAAAGACTGATGCAGGGCCCAATTCTACATTCACGATGACCATCCCCATTGGTGGCTTTTTGCTATTGTCATAGGCTGTAACTGTGATTGACGAAGGCCTTATCTGTTCCGTGTCAACCCCACATGATTGGAGGGTGATCATAGAGATCACATTTATAGACGCACCAGTGTCCACCAAACACGGGTCTACAGACACCCCATTGATCTTTACTGCAATACACAAAGCATATTTTCGAGCCTCCTTGGGGGCAAGCTCATGGTGGTGAAATATAATAGCCGGTTGTGTATCAGTTGGCGTCAATACTGACGAGATCTTCTCCACTGGGAGATCCTCATTTACCATAACCCTCTGAAGATACTCCATCAAGGCGTCCTGATGGGTTTTCGACCTCTTGATTAGCTCGAGAATGGAGATCCGAGCTGGTGTTTTATCCAGGTGTTTCAACAGGTCATATTGTGTCCCAGGGATAGACTCCTCTGGCTGTTCTTCGGTGTCTTTCTCTGGCTGAGATTGCTCGGGGACCTGGCTGTTTTGGGGAAAAATCCGATGGAACATCCTTCCACTACGGAGCACCATGGCTTGTGGTTTTGGCGGCACCTTTATAGAGTTAGATATGGGGTTTAGCAGGGGTTCGAGGGGTAGTGGTGGAGGAACAATTGATGAAGCAGGGGCAATAATAGGTGTAGGGGCTCTGATGAGTGGTTTGTTAGGTGGAGGCATGGTGGGAGTGGATGAAGCCTCAGATGGACGGTGAATGATAAGGGGTTTAAAAGGTGGAGGCATAGTAGAGGTTGATGGGGCCCCGGATGGGTGATGAATAATGAGGGGTTTCGAGGGTAAAGGGGTTGTGGTGGAGGTAGACGGTGCCTCGGAAGGGTGTTGGACAATAAGGGGTTTATTTAGTGGAGGCGGAACAAAGGTGGATGATGAAGTGGAAGCGTGAGAAACAATGAGAGGTTTTGGGGGTAACGGTGTTATGGTGGAGGTGGAGGGCACCTCGGAAGGGTATTGGGCAATGAGGGGTTTGTTTAGTGGAGGCGGAATGAAGGTGGATGATGAAGTGGAGGCGTGAGAAATGATGAGAGGCTTTGAGGGTAACGGTGTTATGGTGGAAGTGGAGGGTGTTTGCTGGAGACTCGAAGGGAGGTCATCAGTAGCGACGCGGATGAGAGGACGTGATGGCAGTGGAAATGAGTAAGGTATTACTGCGGGTTGTGCTACGGGTGGAGGATAGACAGGTGCGGGACGAATAAGGCGTGGGGATTGGATAGGAACGTGATTGGTGACAAGGACAGAGCCGCTTTCCGTATGCCAATCTTGCCCTCTTCCAACCTCCAGGAAGGAAGAGATGGGGTTGACTTGGTGGTTAGGTTGTTGGTGCGCCGGTAACGGATTTTGGAGGATGCCCATATTTGGCTGTTGTTGTGGTGCCTGCTGAGGCTGTTGTTGCTGCTGTTGTTGTTGTTGTTGTTGCTGTTGTTGTTGTCTAAGAGGAGGTCTCCTGGCCTTCATCATGGTGACGCATCGCCTCATTTCATCCCAATCTATTTGATGTTCATCGTTCATATCATAGATATAATCTCTGAAATGAAAACAGTTTTCCACTATATGACACGGCTATCTATGGAAGACACAATATCTGGAAGTGTCGACGTTCGGGGGCCATATGGCTTTTTCCTTAGGCAAGGTGAGGAAATTAGCAGCCATGAGAGCATTAAAGATGTCCGGCAACGACTCCGGCAAAGGTGGGTAATGAGCTCTCCTAGGGCCGATCGGCCTTCTCTGTTGTTGGGGGCCATAATCCCCTGGTGGCGGAACCTGATTATATTGAGGAGGTCGCTGTTGTTGTTGTTGAAGATGGAGGGGTTGAGGCATATTGTTCTGGAAGAGATTGTTTTGTGGGGGAGGACGATAGGGTTGCTGACCTTGTTGGTCCTGATGAAAGGGGAATTGTGGAGCTTGTGGGGGCCTAGGATTAGCTTGCTGGTTGGGATAGCCAAGCACGCCCACTTATTCATTTGTTACAACCCCTTCTGTTACCCCACCTTGGGCACCCGTGCCCGGCTTCCTAAACACCTTTGGCTTTGGTGGCTCGAACATATGCATGAGGGGAGAATCTTTCAGCTGTGTTTGGATATATCGAGCCCTCTCATACAGTTCCTCCATAGTGGTGAGCTTGTTCATTGCCAGGACGTGTCTAAATTGTGGAGTGGCATTAGACACGACCATCTTTACTTGCTCCGATTCTGAAATGGAGTCTCTCACTTTCTCTGCCAAGGATCTCCATCGATCGGCAAATTGGATGAAATCTTCGTCCGGCTTCATTTTTTCAGCCACTAGGTCGGTAATAGAGAAGGAGGGACCGACCCTATCCCGATATTTCTGTAGGAATTTCCGTTGCACTACGTCGAAGTTCTCAGCCTCACTCGGCTCTAGGGAATAGAACCATTCTAAGGCGGGACCATCCAATGATCTCCTGAAGAGGTATGCCAATGATCTTTGATCGTTCTGCCAAAACGAGGACTCATACATAAAGTCCTTCAGATGAATGAGGGGGTTGCCTGTGCCGGTGTACCGTCGATACGTTGGCATTTCAGAAGGAGGGAGATGGAATACTGGAAGGATTGGTAAAGAGATCTCAGGCGCGGATTTGACATCCACAATCTTTTTGAAATCTCGGAATTGTTCGTCCATCTTGTTCATCCTATGAAGGAGAGATTGGGTGACCTCATTGTAAGGAGCAGGTTGTGGTGGCCACTGAGGCCTTGCGGAAGCCTGAGAAGGGAATTCCGGATGAGTGGGACGTTGTGGCATGTCAGTAAACGGAACTGACTGAAATGTTGTATGAGGAATTGGCGGAACCTGAGACTGGGGAGGTAATTGGAAAGAGGGAGGTTGCAGACGTTGTGGCATATCAGTAAATGGAATTGACTGAAATGTTGTATGAGGAATTGGTGGAACTTGAGACTGGGGAGGTAATTGGAAAGAGGGAGGTTGCAGAGTTGTCTGCACAAGAGGGAATGAGGAAGGGATTGCCTGTGCGGGCTCTTGAGTAGGGAGAGCAACTGGTGTTGGATTTTGAGGAGTAGAATCAACAGATTTCCCTTTTAAGACGGCCTGAAAGGCTCGGATCTGATCGGAATTGAGCTGTGTGTTCGCGAGAACACCTAGCAAGGAGGAAATATCTTGTGGCGGGGATGCTTCCCCGACGGTGGCTCGCACCTCATATGAGGGCTCACGGGAGGAACCTGCGTCCTCAGCAGGGACATGTGTCCCCTGGTGACCCGGGGTCGGATTCTGACCGTCTCCGGACATTTCTTGATCTTTTCCGGAACACGAGATTTTGCCGGAACGCAATAACATACACACTCAAACCAATAGCAAAGATTAACAAACAAGTTGATGTGTAACGCCCTTTTTTTGTGTTTTCTTTTTTTTTCTCTTTTTTCTTTTTCTTTCTAATCAGAATGTAATAACATACACACTCAAACCATTAGCAAAGATTAACAAACAAGTTGATGTTTAACGCCTTTTTTGTTTTCTTTTGGTTTCCCCCCTTTTTTTTTCTTTTTTCTAATCTAATGTTCACACCACAGGAGGGACCTTAGTTGCAATATTAATTTCTGCCGTGTGATCTAAGGACACTCGACTCACCACGAATGGGTTGACTATCTCCAGGGAACTTCAGTGGTACAACCAGCCCAGTGAACGAAGAGGGAATCCTTCGATGTCGGGGACTTACGGAGGTCCCAGTGAAGGAGATCCTAGTCCGTCGAGAGGAATTTCCGGCGGAGAGTCTTTCCTTCACCAAGAAAAGGTGATCCTAAAAAAATGGAACAAAAGAAAAAAAAATAAAAGGGAGATGATATGCAATGCAGTGCTGAATTTAACAGGAGATATATAAACAGACAGCAAATATATACAACAAAATAAATTAAACAAACATCACAACACTCCTTTTCTGCAATGATACGAATCTCTTCAGACTTCAAGGGGACTCTAGAGTAATGCACGTAGTGCACGAGGGATGTAATTGGAATGCCAAGAGTGATAGCGGGAACACGAATATAGCGCACGCGGGCGCAATCAGTAGGGGCACACGTGGGTGCCGAGTGGAGGGGCACACGTGGGTGCTGAGTGGTGGGGCACACGTGGGTGCCGATGGCAAGAGTGCTACTGGGAGCACGAATGTAGTGCACGCGGGCGCAATCAAGAGGGGCACACGTGGGTGCCGAGTGGAGGGGCACATGTGGGTGCCGAGTGGAGGGGCACACGTGGGTGCCGATGGCAAGAGTGCTACTGGGAGCACGAATGTAGCGCACGCGGGCGCAATCAGGAGGGGCACACGTGGGTGCCGAGTGGAGGGGCACACGTGGGTGCCGATGGCAAGAGTGCTACTGGGAGCACGAATGTTGCGCACGCAGGCGCAATTAGGAGGGGCACATGTGGGTGCCGAGTGGAGGGGCACACGTGGGTGCCGATGGCAAGAGTGCTACTGGGAGCACGAATGTAGCGCACGCGGGCGCAGTCAGGAGGGGCAGACGGGGTTACCAAATGGAGGGGCACACGTGGGTGCCGAAAATATTTGGGTAACCAGAGAAAACAAAAGAGGTCCCACCGTGATCGCCAGAAAAGTGTAGACGGCAGGAGTCGTCGTCCACCCTCGGGGGAAAAACACAATAAACAAGATGGAATGGTGAAAGGGTGATCGGCAGAGAGGTGTAGACGGCGGGGGTCGTCCACCCTCGTCTGTCCTAGAAGATGGGGATAACGAGACCAAATCAAGGAGAGAGAAAGGGAAGAGAGGGATGCGGAACAGACTCCGGTACGTGGCGGAGATAGGGGTCCGAAGACCCTCTCGCACAAACTGACCTTTTCCCGGTAAGCGTGACCTACCATTCCACGAGCAGTTTTTCATATACCGGGAAGTCCGAGAATCTATGTAACTGAAATGGAGAGACGCATAAACTCATAAATTGCAACAGTATATCGTTCTCCGAACAATTATAAGGACAATACGAACAAAGACGTACCACCACAGGACATTGGTCTTTGTGGGGTTTTAACAGTAATATAGTAGTATCAGTAGTAATGAATATATATGTACATATAGAAACCACCACAAGACATTGGCCTTACGGGATTTTTACTGTAATATAAATAATAAATATTATATATACATACCACCGCAAGACATTGACCTTTGCGGGATTTTTGCAGAGATACGAGTAATAAGTATAACTATATACAAAGGATTACCGCGAGGTATTACCCTCCGCGGGGTTTTTATTATAATAACTATATGTATATAACGAGAAAAGAAAAAGGGATCAAATAAACCGTCGTGAGATGTTACTCTCCGCGGGATTTTAAAGTGATGGTGGGGGGATGCTAAAATTAAATGGTTAGGGGTTAGGAGGTTAGCGTGCAGAAATTAAATTACTGGAATGAAAATGGTCGCGGGAGATGACCCACCGCACCAGTTAGATAAGACCACCGTGAGGAACGGGTTCCTTGATCGGGGTCGGAACAAAAGAATATAGAAAATTAAACCACTGCGAGGAACGAGTTCCTTGATCGGGGTTGGAATGAAAGTGCAGAAAATTAAACAACCGCGAGGAACGAATTCCTTGATCGGGGTTAGAATAAATGAAAAGGGGATTAAATAAACTACCGCGAGATGTCACTCTCCACGGGGTTTTGAAGTGATGATAAGGGAGGGTTAGAGTTAAGCAATTAGCGGTTAGGGTGTTAGAATGCGGAAATTAAATTACTGAAATAAAGCGGTCGCGGGAGATAGCCCACCGCACCAGTTAGATGAGACCACCGCGAGGAACTAGTTCCGTTGACGGGGTTTGGACAAAAAATTAATAACAAAAGGAGGGGAGGGGAAGTGTGATCGCCAGGGGCTAAGAACCCCACAGGAAATGTCTGATCGCGTTCACCGCCGAAGCAGAAGCAGTGCGGGTCCTCTCTTCCTCTTCCGTCGGCTGGCCGACGAAGAGGGCCTTCTTTGGTTACCCTGATTTTATTATTCTTTTTGTTTTGTTTTATCTTTTGTTATTATATTTTTTTGGTGTTTTTGTTGCTTTTATTATTTTTTATTCTTTTATGTTTTTCTTAGAGAGAGGTGAGAAAAGTAAAAGAGAAATCGAGGGGTGAATGGTAGAATAAGATAGTACGATATAGAGAAAAAAAACACTAGGAAAATATAGACAGAGTGAGAAACTTATTTTAGATAAAATAGAGAAGGACGGAAGTGGAGAGTTAGCGATATATGACAATAACAAGGGAGAGAAGATAGACTTATATTAAACAAAAAAAGTAGAGGAGGATAGAGATGGAGATTTTACAACAAATAACAATCACAAATGAGGAATGTAACAAGACGGGAAGGTGATGGTAGGGTACCTCAAAAGTAGGAGGGATGGTCGCGTTTTATCCCCGAACTGGAGGCACGTGAGTTGCTCCTCCTCCTCTTTCGGCCGACTAAAGAAGCGGGCTCCCGGACTGGTTAACCCTGCACGGAAAACAAACGAAGAGAAACAACAACGAGATAAGGATGACGGTGGTGTAGCATCAATTCTTTAGAAGCTGATATTGAAAATAGCATAAGCGAATACGCACCTGGTTGGTGGTGTTTGAAACCCCTTTTAGGAAATAAGGGTAGATAGACAATATGATGAATGCACAAATGTAAAAAAAACACTCACAAACCAGGCCCTCTCGGGGAGAAAGGCATGGCACAGATGTTAAAACGATGTATGCAATGTGATTAACTGACCGATTAAAAAAAAATAAAAGGGGGAGAAGAGCTTATCGGGGAAGACCGACGACGAGCTTAAAAGCATAAGTGATACGAGCACCGCACGACCGGGACCTTCAAAACAGACTTCAGATACTGGTTAAGCTGAACATAAGAATACACACATACATATATATATATATATATATATGAGTAGTGAATATATTTATATAAACATAAACGTATTAAACATCTTAAACATATTTACATAAACATATATAAACGTATACATAAACTGGTCAAAATAAAAGAATGAGGATTTTAGAGAGAATGAGAGAAAGAAAAGGAGGAAGAAAACTTCCCCTTTTATTTTTTTTATTTTAAGGTTTTCTTTTAAGAAGAAAGAAGATGTAAGATTAGAGGAAAATAAGAATAAACAAAATAAAGAGTAGAATAAGATATATAATATCTATCTATATATATATATGGGAAAGAGAGAGAGGGAGAGAGAGAGAGAGAGAGAGAGAGAGCAAGAACGGAGGGGGGCAAGAGAATAAAAAATAAATAAAAAAAGTGAGGAGAGGGGGAGATAAGAGAGAGAAATAATGAAAAGAGAGAAAGAGAGAGATAGAGAGATCGAAAGAGAGAAGAGGTATATAAAAAAAATAAAAAGTGAAGAAAGTGGAGGGGGGCGAAAGCAGAGAGAGAGGGAGAAAGAGAGAGAGAGAAACAGAGAGTGAGAGAGGAATAGAGAGAGGGAGTGAGAGACGGTGGGGAGGGGATAAAAAAAAAGAAAAAAAGAAAATAGTGAGAGAGAGGGAGATCGAGAGGGAGAGAGATAGAGAGGAAGAGAGTGAGAGAGGGATAGAGAAAGGGAGTGAGAAGCAGAGAGATGGAGAGAGAAAGAGAGATACGGCAGGGAGAGAGAGGGACGAGGGAAAGAGAGAGAGATTCAGAGGGAGAGAGAGGGAGAGGGAGAGAAGGAAAGTGAGAGATCGCGGCGGGAGGAGAGAAAGAGAGAGATTGAGAGAGACGAAGGGGAGAGAGAGAAGTGGGGGAGAAAGAGAACAGAGGGGGGGAGAGAGGACGACTGCGGCAGGGGAGGAAGAGAGAGAAGGAGAGAGAGAGAGAGAGAGCGGGGGAAAGAGAGAGAGATGACCGTGGCAAGGGGAAGAGAAAGGGAGAGAGAGGAAGAGGGGGAGTCCACGTCGTGGAGGGCTCCGCGACGGCGACGTGGGGAGGCGAGCGGCGCGAGCTCGACGGACGGCGAACGGCAGCAAGGCGGACGGTGGCAGCCAGAGGTGGCTGGGAGCTTGACGACGGTGGCAACGGGTGTCCTTCGTGAGGCTCGTGGCAAGGTGGATGGCGGCGATGTCGGTGCGCATGCAACAGAGACGACGGCGAAGGGGACGACGACGGCGGCCGAAGGCATTGACGGCGAAGCGGAGGTGGTAGCCCGAGGGGCTCACGGAGGGCTCTCCGGCGTGGCGTGCTTAGATGACGGCAACGGCGTGAGGGTGCCGGCGGGTGGCACTGCGGCGGGTGTTGGAGCTCGGCTGGTGGCCCTGGTGGCAACGGGGGGGACGTGGAGCTGCTGTTGGGGAGCTACAGTGGAGCACCGGCAGGGGCGGGGTTTGCAGAGTGGTGACAGTGGAGAGGAAGCTGGAGGTGGGACGTGGTGTTGGCAGCGTGGTGGATTAGCAGAGAATAGAAAGAGAGAGGGAGGGGAGACGGTGGAGGCGGCTGCGGGTGGTTGGGTGGCTGCGTGAGCTCACGGGTTAGGATGGAGAGGAGGGGGAGCCGGGGTCGTGAGTTAGAGAGAGGGGCCAACGGGGCCTGCCGCGGTGGTACGTGCATGAAGAAGTGGGAGCGTGAGAGGGAGTGAGGGATGCCAAATCGAGAGATCCGGGGGTCGCAGTTGTGGTTGGTCTGGGGAGATGAGAGTGGTCTTTTTTTTTTTGCTAGAGGGAGACGGTGAGGAGCGGAGTGGAGGTCGAGGGTGGCCGCGTGAGTGGATGGGAGAAGCCAGTGAGAGTGGGGGTCTGCTACCTGGAGAAGAGAGGGAGTGTGTGAGAGAGGGGGTCTCGCCAGGTGATGGGGGAGCGGAGTGGAGGTAGAGTGGAGTCGTGAAGAGAGAGAGGGAGAGAGGAGAAGTCTGTCTTTCTTGAGTGGGTGTTCGCATCGAGGAAAAAAGAAGGAGGGTGGAGGCTCGTGGCTGCCAAGTGGGGTGGTGTGGTGAGTTTTGCCGAGGGCCCGGGAGTAGTTCGACGTGGGAGATGGCTTGGTATGGAGAGAAATGGAGAGAGGGGGTGGGTTAGGGAGAAAAATGAGAGAATAGAGAGATCTCTCCAAGAATGAGAGGGGGGCATAGATTCTAGAGACACGGGAAGGGAGTGAGGGAATAATTTAGGTAATAAAAGATGGGGCCATGCCCATAAAAATTGATTTGTTTATTTTATTTATTTATTTTTGGAACAAGCATGGGCCAAGCCCATTAGCACACATGTTTTTTATACACATTTTTTGATTAAGAATGGGCCAAGCCCACTAGCACACGCCAACTTCTCTGTAGAAAGAACGGGTTAAGCCAATTAGCACATGATTCCAAGTCCATCAACACAAGAAGTTTTCATGTAGACAAGGATGGGGTGAGCCCATTAGCATAGCCACAAACCCATTAACGAGGGTCTCATTTATTACAAGAAACAATAATTTACTTTTCGCGAGATTATCAGATAAAAATTGGAGATCATTCAGATAATTTAACTGTACGAGCCGCTTTGGGACATCTTAGTGTAATACGGGATCTGCTCAGCATAATGTTAAAATGCCGTGTCTACATAACTCTCGCCACAACTCCCATAAGGGATTTTACTCTAATTCTCACGGTCTTGTCCACCCTGTGGGCAACTCTCGATTCCATGATCCCTCCTATCCATTGCGAGCCACTACTCCCCCGGAGCCGTCTCCTCCACATGATTAGAAGGTCTCCCAAGTTCTGCATGCATTAGATCTTCTCACCCCTCAACAAATCCAAGCCCTTAAGGCTATTCTTGAGGGTGTAGTTTCTTCTCCTTCTCATCCTTCTTCTACTCCCCCTCGGGTGGCCCATCACCCACCTCCCACCACTCATCCTCCTTCACGGCCCCGAGGCCCATATGTTTCTTGCACCCCGGTCCAACCAAGTTCTTCTATGGGTCAGCCTCTCCACATTCCGCGGCCTTCATCTCAAGTCCCTCCGAGGTATCAAGGCCAACCCTCTGTTTCACAAATGGATCCCCTCCAACAAGTCCTCATCGACAAAGTAGTCAAGATGGAGGAACAATTAAAGATGGTCACAAGCCCGCGGCCTCCTCCTCCTCCTCCTCAAATCAATCCCCTTCACTCTTTCATGGATGAAATCACTAAGATGGAGAGAGATTGGAAGGAGATAAAAGATGAAAATGACATCGTAAATAAGAGTGAGCAAGTTGGCCCGATAAGTTTCAATGGTCAAGTGGACACCGTTCGCCCACCACCCATTCACCCTATTCATTCATATGGCCCTCCGCCTCCACATCCGCATCCATACCCATAGAATCTTCCACAACATTATGCTTCTCTACCCACCATTACGCCTCCACCATGGCGTCCACTTGAGTCAGATTATGAAGAACATGAGCCGGATTGTGAATTGGAGACGGCACGTGATGAAATTTATGAAGATTTTCAATATACACCTACTATGAGCTTTCTCCATTTTTCTCTCCCTCCATTACCAGAAGAACTCCCTACTCAGGATGATGCCACCATCCCCACTCCCGTCTATGAAACCAATTGGTCTTATAATGATGGGTCGATACTCCAATCACCCACACCAATGCACCATGAATCTAGCCTTGTCCTTAAGACCTCACGACCCATTAAAATCCGATGTTTCACCCAAACCAAACCTTCCACTATTACACCCTCCAGCTACACAATTAGCCTTCACATCAGCCTCCGCCGAGCCTTCTATTAATTATCCTCTTGTTTCCTAAACGATTAACCCTTCACCATCACCATCACCACCACCTAAACCCTCCACTCTCCTTTTAACCCCGAGCTCAACCATTGTCATTCCATCACTTAACCCTTCACCCAAACCCGTGGCTAATCCTAAGCAAGGTCTACCCAGTGTGGCACTCGAGCCAACCCCGTCCGCTTCCGAGCAAGGGGAGAAGCTCGGCGTGTTTTAGCCTACGCTTTCGCTTACCCTTCCACTAACACCCTCCATTAAACTCTCATCATCTATTAAGCCTTCAGCCTCTATCTAACCTTCTTTCATCACCCCTCAGAGTGGGTGTACCTTTATAAGTATATGTGCAGAGGATGACTCGCAAGAGTCGGGCGAGAAGCATTCGGTTTTGGTTACGGCTTTCAAGGTGCAAGAGTTTATTTGCCGGATGTCGATTCGTGTACATGTACCAGGCATATTTGAAAAGTCTCTGCAGGTTTTCACTAAAGAAAAATGTCAAGTATTGATGCCATGTCGGCCCAAAGCTAGAATCATCAAAGTTACTTTGCTCATTGGGAGTGACACATCCAAGGCTCTCGTTACCCCTTGTTCCATTATAGTGCAAGTTCCCAATCAAGAGAAGGGGTCCTCCTCAAACATTATAAAGACACATGCTTCTGCCAAGGAGATGATGAAGCTTATGCTCAAGGGCAAGGTAGGGAACCCCTTGCTAGAAGTCCTCAACATCAAGTCTACTTTATATTTTCTTCCATGCACGGGGCAGGCAGTTTCATCAACCAGTTTGCTCAAGTTCATCATGCCGAAAGGGGAGCCCCCATGCTTTGACATTATGAATCTACCAAGGGGTTTTATACAAGAGATTTGCTATGACAAGAGTACCACTCCACAGGCGAATCTCCTCAATGCTCACCATATTTGTTTACCAAAGAAGGATGCTATGAACATCAAAGGCCAAGGGGCAATGACTGCGCCAAATATTTATCCAAAAAGGGCCAGGCCTTCTGCACGGTGGGCCCGTTATGTAAAGAGGCATTTGGGGACAAGAAGCCGAATTGCTACAGCAAAGCCGCCGCGTTGTCAGATGATAAGGAGGCTCAAGGCCCGAAGAGTGTGTGATGGGCGCCCAGTTATACCATCTTCTCCTTGTTCCGCTCCATCCTCATTTATTCTGTTAAGCTCCTCTCCTTGGATCATCTATCTTCCCTCTAGCTTCCAAATCAATTCTATCATCTTTCCTAAATCATGTTCTTCTTTCTCGGTCTCCTATTCAATCTGATTCATCTTCTCTGTTTCAATCCTCTCACCATCTTCTCTAAGAATCCTCTCATTTTTACCCTTCTTTCTCCACGGGACCTCCCAATTGTCCCGAATTTATACCATCATTCCAATGCCTTTTTCCTCTGGGACACCCAAAACTCCCCTTCCTTTCAGACTCCACGAGTCATTCACCTAATCCATCCGCCTCTCAAGAGGCTTCATACTCTTTTTCTCCCATTCTCTGGGATTCTTCTCTAAACTTGTGTTTCGCTATTCTTCATCTCTCCCCCAATCATGGTCTCCGCCTTTTCTCATGATGTTGTTTTCGGGGCTTTAGTCCCCCATGACCCCCTCTGCTTCTGTATCTTCTGTAGACCCTCATGTTTTCAGGGATTCATGCCCTAGCAAGGGAGTTCAAGCCCTGCCTCTTTTCCTTTTATCCTCTTTCATCTTTGTCAGATCTACTCATCACTCTGTCATGTTGATTTACCTCCAACCTTCATCCTATTCTTTATCCTGCGAGTTGCCAAGGCGAGAAATGCAAGCGCAAGGGGCAACATGCTGACTGCTCAAGGACTACAAGTCACCTTTACCAAGGGATGCAAGGTACGATTTAATTGTGCAAGAATGCATCTTTAACTTTCATATTACTCATTTCTACGCATGAGCGCAAAGGTGAGGTTTTTGACATGATAACGAGTGTTACTTAGTTCAAAAAAAATAAAAAGACAAAAAAACAAAAAAATTCATGTCTCAGTCAAGGTTATATTTTGCTTCTACAACATCTAAAGGTATAATGAACTCTATGCTAGGAGTCCGACATTCCCTCCCCAATCATTAAGGGCTACCCCATTTGCACGGGACACATGCACTACACGGCATCCTTAGCCGGCTCCCTTGGAAAACACCGTTCCTACTTTGGCCATGTCCAAAGGACACGAAGGTCTTTTTCTCTTCCTCAGTCGGCTCAGGTGTAGGGGCAAGGGGGCAGAATAGGTAAGACAACCAACCTAAGCACTCCTCGAAAGGAAGAAGTCTCAAATAGGGACAGTCTATTAAGACCTTGTTCTACATTATCAAATTCTAAAAGTCAATGTTTTGATCAAAGTCCAAAGGACAAAGCACAAAAAAAGGAAAAAAATACTGGCATGGCAAGAGGGTAGTATAGTTCCCCGCGGGACGTCAAGAGCCCAATCGTATGCGTGCCAGAAGGAGAACTAAGGTTCAATGATATGGCAAAAAATTTCGGCGCAACAAACCTAATCCCTTGGAGGAGTGTCGTGGGCGAAAGTCAAACTTTGATACCCCTTACAACCTACACCGAGCTTGTCTCCAAGTTCTTTTCCATTTCTCCCTCTAAGGTTGAAGTATTCCTCGGGTATGGCCCTTGTAGGAGCACCGATGACTAGGGGCAGTTAACTATGAGATGCCACCCTCTAATGCACCCCCGCGCTCTGCGTATCTCTTAGTGAAAGGGGTAGGAACAAGGACCCTTGACCAGGAGCTTAATTAACCTTGATCTTGCAGTTTGCAAAGTTAAACCGCACATTATGTTTCTTTTAAGAAAATCAAGAATCAAAGTCAAAAACAAAAAAGAGGGTCAAAATAAAAAAAATCAAGAATCAAAGTCAAAAACAAAAAAATTCATAGGCATAACTACATCCCGAATGATCATGTGCCTTGATTCTTATTTTCTTATATTAGCATGTTTCATTTGCATCCTTCATTCTGCCTTAATTGATAAAGGCTTGGCCTCTTGACCCACCATAAAGGACATGGTTGAACTCTCCTGCTTATTGAGCAAGAGGCCAAGTCGGAACAGAGGAACTAACGCGTTTTATATAGTGTTCTACAAGGACAGGTACACAAGCAAGGCAAAGCAAAAAAAACAACCACAAGAATGAAAGAAGCAAAAAACTCTGTTCCATTCCACTAATATCTGTCAGATGTACAAAAGTGAGGGTGGATGTACAAGAATATCTCTCTCTAACTCTCTCCTCCACGCTCCTCATCTCCCCCTCTGCGTGAACTCTCAGCCTCTCCCTGTCCTCCACCCTGAGGAGGAAGCCTCGGGGGAGCCATCGATCCCCGCGAGGCCACACTCCTATCGCCCCGCGCTCTCCTCTCAGCCTCCACATTCCTATGATGCTCAGAGGAGGTAGCAAGAAAGTCTGTGCTCGAGTAGGCGCTGGGGCATCCCTCACGCTGAGCACGGTCTCGCCCTCGTCGATAGCACTCCTCCGCGTCCCTCGCGCGCTGCTCGACAATCCCTAACCTGGTGCTCAACTACACCCTCTCCATCTCTCACTCCAACCTCTCCCTCTCCCATCTCTCTCTCTCTCACGCTCCTCCCTCTCTCTCGCCCTCTCGCTCCTCTCCACGCCAAAGAGGGCGCGCAACTCGATCTATCGCATCTCGGGGGAGCTCCTCCGCGTCACGACGCCTTAGCTCCGCCTCCACCATCTGTACCTCTCACTCCTGCACCAGAAGTTTGGTTAATGAATTATAGCAATAAAAATTTTTAAGACTAAGCTAAGGGAGTAGGTTGCTCACTCTCTCCTGGAGGGAGACCTCAGCCGCCTCAGCACGAGCTACTGCACCGGTGAGCTGACTCTCAAGCTCGGTGTGGTCACAGGCAGGCTGCGTCGAAGAAGAGGCACCGTAGGAAGATCGGACCCTCTCTAGCTCCTCTCGTTGAAATAAAAGAATTAACATCAATTAACAATGAAGCCCAAAATCAACATGAAGCTGTAAGTGAGAGTCTTACCAGCTCATCTACGGTGCGCTGGAGGTCATCGCGCTGCTGGACTGTAGAATCGAGGAGCCCCTACAACATGGCTAGCCTACCCTCTGGATCAAACTGTGAAAATAACACAAAAAATGTTAATCACATAATCATGAATCTTTAAGGTTTGGAGGCCACTAAATAAAAGAACTCACCTATCGGCGGGTGCCACGGTAGATCCGAGTACCATATGTCTACGTGTAGGCCCGAAGGTAGGCCTCGCCTGAATCTGCTCCTGCAGGGACTGGTCGTCCAGCCCGCCCCCAGTCGACCACCTGGTAGTGCGCTCGCTGACACTAGTCATCCACTCCCTGGAGGCCACGAAACCACCGCCCGGGTCGAGGAACTGTCCCCCGAGTCGGGAACTCAACTGCCACCTGGTGGACCCCTAGTGTCCTCATGATCAGTCTGTAGTGTACCGACTACACTAGGTTGAGGGCGTGCAACCAGATCTCTCTCCCGAAGTAGAGGACGGCAACCTCCACCCATGGCATCTCCCCGATCCGCCTCCGATAGGGAGTCCAAACCACCTGCAAGGAAGAATTATTAGTGTTCATGCCATCATAGTATAAAAAGATTTGAATGTCTAAAATTCTTACCTCTATGTGTGGCATGATGTCTATCATGTCCTGAATATGAGTAACCTAGTCCCTCAAAGATCGATTGTCTCGCCACAGGGTCCACCGTCGCGCCAAGGGAACTAACTCTCCTCGATCCTCCAAGCTACGCCCAATGGTGGGTAGGTACAAGTAGCTCCAAACCTAAAAAACATTTCACATTTGATTAACATAAGAAATAAGTGCAATATTCACAAAGTTTAAGGGTTTAGAATTTACCTGAAGCAAAGGGTAGAAACCATCAAGAGAGGACAGGCGAGTGGAGATATCCAAATTGTCAAATAGGTGGGCTAGCACTGCCTCACCCCAAGCATACTGTTCGACTTTGTCCAAATCCTCAAATAGGGGAAGGAACCGGCAGCTCACAGCGTCACCCCGTGATCCTAGTAGCAATCTCCCAATCAATAGGATGAGGAACCGGCGTAGCTCCCTGTCAGCATACGGTCCCACCACAATAGAAAAGCTCCCTCTCGCCTCACTCACCAACCTCCTGAAATAGTCTGCTGCAGACTCCCCTACCTCCCTCTGTGCATGGTATAGACCTAAACTCTCCTATAGGGCTACTCTTGGAACTAGAGAGGTCCGACCCGTACCCTCCAAATCCAATCCTATCAACCTACGTGCCATCTCTCGATAGCAGGGGTATGTATAATCGCTCACTGCCACTCCGTGCACTCGCAACCCTATAATGTGAGTGACATCCTCTAAGGTCGGGATCATATGACCCCAAGGGAGGATGTAGGCCTTGCACTCAACATCCCATCGGGCCTTTAAAGCCCGAATCAAGCCAACATCTATCCTCAGCACCTCCACGTCTAAGAACTTGCCAAAGCCCATCCGGCAGAGGCGGGCCTGCTGAAACTCTAGCAATGTGAGGAAGGTGGCTCAGACGAGAGTCCATGAAATCCGGGTACATGTCGCACCCTGCATCATTCAAAAAATAAACATAAAGAGAGAGAGAGAGAGAGAGAGAGTCAGTATTCATTATGCCAAAAAAAAACTCTTTTCATTAATGCGGTGGGTCGTGACACTGCGTTAATTAACGCGGTGTCTATTACCACCGCGTTCTATCGCGGTGGCCGCCGGCGGTGCCCCTTCTCTTGGGATGTTTTCCATGGGCGTTTCGCCCTCTATAGCGTGCCAAGGGGGACGGTTTCTCCCCATTTGCATTCATAAACCACAAAACATAAAAAAAATGAGATTTTGAGAAGGAAAAATCAAAATTTTCTTACCTGCCTCACGCCGCACATCGTCGGGCCTCTGACGGGCTCCTCTGCGCCCTCGGCCTCCTCGGCTTCTTCGATGGCTTCCTCCACACTCATGGGCTCCTCACCGCCACTCCCGGCCGACCTAGCCGCCAAGGACGTTCCCGCTTCGCCGCTCTCCATGGTTTCCACCGCCGATGGGGCTTCTTCTTCACCTCCCTCTTGGGAGTAAGGCCGCCGGTGAATCGCCCTCCTCTTCGAGCGTCGAAGACCTTCCTGGGCCTCCATCGGAGAAGTGCAAGGCGAGAGGTGCGGTGGTTATTTTTTTCTTCTCCCATTTGAATGGGTGTGAGGTGGGGAGAAAGATGAACGGTGGGGGCCGGTTTTGAGGGCTTTTGTGTGTTGAACGCGGTTGAAAATGAAACTGCAATGATATAGTATCGCGGTATTATATATAGCCGCGTTAAATAAAATTACAAAAAAACAAAAAAAAGTATCATGTTCTCTTGTTATGAAAAAAAAATCTCTCATCCTCTTGTTCAAAAAAAACAAGAAAAAAACAATAAAATTTGTTCTCTTGTTCAACAAAAAAAATAAAAATAAAAAAAATAAAAAAACTATAAAACAATAAAATTTGTTCTCTTGTTCAAAAAAAAAGTGTCACTTGTTCTCAACCTTTTAGCCCTTCATTGGTGGATTGAAGTTTGCTCCATAGCATTTCGCTTTGTTGTGTTTGTTCTGCTTTGTCTCGCTGTGCCATTTAGCCCTTAAGTTATTGTGATTGTCCTTTTGTTGTCTTTTACCACTTCATATGCTTTATTTGTTATTCTCCATGTTTTTTTTATTATCACTTACCCTCTTGTTCAAACAAAAAAAAAGGAGCAGAAATCATGGAATTGGCATGCCATCAGGTAAGTATCTCCTTATCCCTTTTCTTTGTTGCATTACTATATGTTATTTACACTATTATATCATCTCAAGGACCGACTGATTCTCTGTGTGTTCTGGGATTTGAGTTCCCCTCTACCAAAAATAGTGATGATCTAGGGACACAGTTAATTACTGGATAAGCCATTAGGTTGGATAAATTTGGGGACGATAGACTCCATGTCGCACACCGTGGTTCAAGATGACTCTTGACTCGGATTTGCTTCATTTAATAATATTTTCCTTGAGTATTTTATATTTTAATCTTTCTTTAAATTTTTTTTGATGATTTCTTTTATTTTATCCATGCACGCATCATGTCATCTTTGAGCATTCATGATTCACAAATTGTCCCGATTTCTCTCCAATTGATGATCAATCATGCTTAAAATCTTGAATAAGAAATCTCATTCCACTCTGAATTTGAAAGTCTGCTCTGGGTTGGCTACTCGATCTTGTTGGTCAGCATGACCCTTGCTTGGAATTTTTCTATCTCATTTCAACTTCAGTAATCCTTCCTTGGTCCACTCATTAGTTGTGAACTGCACGATGGCGTCAACAGATCTGTCGGACTCGCGTCTATTCCACTAACTGAGTGAAACCCACAGTTGCTACGCGCTGGGGTGCCTCTTTTGCAAGAGGTTGATCATCATCCTTTTCTTTTGTCCTTGTTTGTCGTTCCAGGTAGGAGTCATCCATGCTAGCTTGACCTTGTGGTTGGCTCGGAGTTTTTTAGATTATTCCTATCACTTGTTGGTGATGACGGGTGTCTTCTTACCATGACGTCCACTTATCAGTCTGCTTCGCTGCATCTCCACTTCACCTCTGCTTTGCCAACACTTTGTGTCATCTCCGCCTTGCCTCCATTTCACTTCCGCTTGCTCCCCTACAAAGCGGACATCAAGGAGGGGCATCTGTAGACACCTGTTTTTGACCCACGAGCTGAGCCTTTTTCTTGTTCTCCTAAGTTGACGCCCCAATTGATCCTTAATTGGTTGACTTTCTGGTCTATTTGTGAGATATTTATGTACATTTTTAGCCATTGAATTCAATCTTTGTACCCTATATATCGGCCCGAGGCCTTGGCCAGCTCACCAGGAACGCAGTCTAAATTAACGCCACGTTCATTTATTATCGCGCAATAATGTCCAACCACGTTCATATAAAATTCACGTCAAGATGGCTGGCATTAATTCTTAATGTAGCGACTTTTCACAAGGGCACTATTTCTTTTAAATTAAATTTAATTAATTTAGTGTCAAAGATCCGGACATTAATTCTTTTTTGGTATTTCATGAACGCGGTATATCGTGTTACCGTGATAGATAATGATCACGGTCATATGGTAGGGCGCGTTCCCAAGTCTTTATCCTTTGACCAACCGACTTTGACCAGTCAACATTGATCGCGGATGATTGTAAGGGCGCGTTAATTCTGATCCTTAATTGGTTGACTTTCTGGTCTATTTGTGAGATATTTCTGTACATTTTTAGCCATTGAATTCAATCTTTGTACCCTATATATCGGCCCGAGGCCTTGGCCAGCTCACCAGGAACGCAGTCTAAATTAACGCCACGTTCATTTATTATCGCGCAATAATGTCCAACCACGTTCATATAAAATTCACGTCAAGATGGCTGGCATTAATTCTTAATGTAGCGACTTTTCACAAGGGCACTATTTCTTTTAAATTAAATTTAATTAATTTAGTGTCAAAGATCCGGACATTAATTCTTTTTTGGTATTTCATGAACGCGGTATATCGTGTTACCGTGATAGATAATGATCACGGTCATATGGTAGGGCGCGTTCCCAAGTCTTTATCCTTTGACCAACCGACTTTGACCAGTCAACATTGATCGCGGATGATTGTAAGGGCGTGTTAATTCTAGATCGTGATGCTCACCTTGACCGCATTCTCAATCGGAAACCCTGTCCGACCGAAACTTGCCCTTTCTGATTTTTGATCCCTTTTTGGGTAGGTTTCGGAGCTTGAATCGATCAAGGGAAGTTCCTAATCCTTCTTGGAATCTTTTCCCCTCAATAATCGGCAGGTTTACCTTATTTTGGGCCTCCAAATCCTTAGATCTTTTGGACTCTGACCTAGGGTTTCTAATCTCCCTTTCTTCTATAAATTCGACCCATGGCCGTCGATTCCAGATGATGCAACCCAGGAGACTCGACCACCAGGGGAGGGCGAGGCTATGCCTCGTTGGAGATCTTTAATCCCTCGCCCTTCTGTCACTCAGGTAGTATTATAGGGCGTTTTGTTTTTGTTCTTATTTGTTCTTTTTCTCCTCCCTTCACATCTCTTAATTCGTTTCAATCTCTACATAGCATTGCATGATTTCTTCAAGTTAGCTTCATTTGTCAAATACACGCATACACACACACACACACCAAACCTATTTTTTTGCCCTCCCATAGGGGATTAAAACCACCAAACCCCCAGGTGATCTAGCCCTCCTTATGCATTTTTTTATTGGAAATAGGGATAGATCCTACACTTAATTGCGTTCTAATGGACTTTCTCTTTGTAGTTTTCATTGTTTTGCAGGCATAAGAAGAAGAAAATGTGAGGCCCTTGCACCTCGGCCGGCCTTGGAGCAAGGAAGGAATCAACCTACACATCCTGCTACTTTTCTAATAACGCGGCATTTACCTTTACTGTGTTCTTGAAGAACGCACCCAAATTAAGCACCGCATTAATCACTAGGCCCTCTTTCGGCCTCCTTTCAATTTCTGAGGTAAGTAACATGCCCCTTTCCTATAGTCTTTCATTATTTGGCATGCTATAGGCTTCGGTGGCGATCACGGATTTTATTTATCTATCTTCTATTGCATGCGCCCCACCCCCTTTCATCATTCACTTATCATCGTTATTTTGGCGCATTTTATACCATTATGATCGTACATCTATTATTTTTGGGGTGGTCAATTTTGCGATCTACAACCGTACAAAGTAACTGAAGGACAAGGGTCTAGTCAGGGTCGTGCTGGTCAGCACGCATCTGAAGTCCCTGATCACATGTGCACACACTGGCTGACTGCGTTACGTCAGGCCCTTTAGCTGATTTTCCTCCCAGCCCGGACTCGAGCCGCCACAATGGGAGGCCCTACTGCAACCACCCCAAAATCATCTCTCCTGGGTGTAGCTCTCTACCCACTCCCTGGTGGGTCGGCACACGCGTGCCAAGGCAAGCTACGAGTAGTAGGGGGTCACTGAAGGTGGACACTCTCCATAGAGAGGAAACACCGGAGTACTAACAGGCTACGCACGCACCAATTCGTAAGAATCATGAAGTACCGGGTGGCTCGGTGCCAGCAAACTCTAGACAGTCATCTAGACCTACCAATCCAACGGTCCTTGAGTCACGCAACTCAGTCTAAGACTGTTGTATAATACAACTCCATGCCACCAATTTATCCTTGTCCAAGGGTCAAAAACCACGGTCAAAAGAATCCTTAAGGCGACTCATAACCGCCGAGTTCATTCCCTTTCTAAGGGAGACTAAGAAGCCCCCATCCCCAGGCCGGGTCACAGAACGCTCGGTCATTGGCCATACGCTTGGCCCACGCAGAAACCACCTCCCAAAAAGGCTAACCTCGTGTGGGGACAACCCTCCACACCTTCACTAGTACACGGTGACTCGATCTAGCACAATAAGAAAGCCCGGAACACAAGGGGTCACCCGGACCCTCTAAACAACATGGGCACGTGAATTGAGGTATAATGAATCCTCCAGACTCGCAAGAACACATTCACGGTCCCCATGGGGTGTCTAGGACATCCACAGGGCCAAAGGTCAACCAAAGGGTCCCAACTGGGTCGGCCGGAGGCCAAAATGGGCGAAGAGAACGGGTTTAGGTGGACCTGGCCACTGGGTTGGTCGACCTACACAGTGAGTCGGTTGACCGACCCAGTGGGTTGGTCGACCGGACCACACCAACCCTCCTGCAGGGCAAGGGTCGGTCGACCGAACCCTGCCAGCATGCCCTGTTCCATGGCAGACGCACCATCGGTCGATCGAACTGCTCCATCGGTCAACCGATTCCGGCGACGCACGAGCGGGAGCTCTGCTGTGGAAGCTCAAACTATGCCCCACTCAACCCATTTGAGGGGGAAAACAAGGGGAAACCCTTCCCCACCTCCTTAGCACCGGGAGGCCCCATTCAATCCACAAAAACCCCGCCAAATCGGAGAAACCGTCTCTCACCTCGAAAACATGCAAAATAACCCCGGCATGGAAAGAAAACCACTCTCGGCCTCACCACGGCCTATAAAACGTAGGAAAAGAAAATGCACGGGCTATGGATCCATCCCCCTACCTCCACCGATGATTTCCTGTGTCGAGGACGCTGATTCCACGTGAAAACGAGCCTCGAACTGCAGCCGAGCACGCGAACTCGCGAAGGAAGCACGCCGCGCCACCACCCTATTCCTAGCTCCATCCTCACCGCTCGTCGCCCCGCTCAAGATCCATTGGCCACCGGAGAGAGAGGGAGAGAAAGAGAGAACCAAGAGGAGAGAGGGAGAGAAATGAGAGAATGAGGGAGAGTGGGGTGAAAGGATTATATTTATAGAAATAAATTTGGGGTTTTAAAAATATGGAAAATAGAAAAATGGGAAAAAATCATCCCCACGATCCTCGAAAAATGCACAACGGGCCTGGAATGTCTCGGAGCTCGAAAACACGTCGGTTCACCCTACACGGGGATCCGAAGGCCCGATAGCCAAAAAATCGATTAATTTTAAAACACGATCTGGGACCCACAGAAACGCTTCGAAACCCATGGATTCTGATTCGAAAAATCTTGGGTGTTATAGTCCTCCCCTCCTTACAAAAATTTCATCCTCGAAATTTGAGACAACATTCATCACACAGTGGGAGAACAACTTATCCAGTTGGCAACATTCCTAGAGCTCCAGCTAAAATCTCAATTCTCATGAAAACACCTCTCTCAAGGGATACAACCACTCTATTACCACAAATAGAAACATCTCGCTTCACATCACAATTCACACAAATTCTATAATGAGCATTGCACACAAAAGAATATAAGTCTGACATCACCTCGGTCACATCGGAGCTCCAACCATGGCATCACTGCCACCATCTCGCCCACTGAGGAGACGCAACCCGTGTCACGAAAACCTGCCACCGATAAAATCCCATGCTCGGCAGACCAATCAAACATTAGCTTCTCTACTTGCTAACTGACCTCACGCCCTACACAAGGGACAACCATCAGTGAGTCACAACCAGCTCACGCAGTCATCTCAACTGACTGCCACAAATCCGTCGGCTCTACACCATGAACCATCTCACATCCGGCAAGCCGAACGCCAATAACAGCACTGGACCAGCTCCGGTCCGAACACAAACCTTCAACAGATCCTAGATCCAATCTGGGAAAATGCATATCTTATAATTGGCCACTCAAGGCCTCGCTTCCACATGGCTCTCGTCATTCTCGATTCACTACTACCGGCATCTTCTAACTGTGAAAGTCCAACCATCAGCCATCAATTACTTGTCAACGGAAAACCCTTACTTGCTCAACTCCTTCTTTCTTGCTCCTTCATCAGGCCCAGCAAACACATTCCAAATTTCGATGGCCATCCATTGACACTTACACTAATCATTATCGCATCTCGAGTCGGTCCTCACTCAGACACCGCATCCGATTCTGATCCTCACGCCAACTCTACCCTCACAGGGGAGCACGACGAAACCAAATGACAAGATTCCATATTCCTCAGTCCACAACAGCTCTAGACTCGGACTTACAGGGAATTCCTCCCAAGCTGACCACAAGACCAAGGCTCTTACTCGATGATATCCCTCATGGGACCTCCATACTCATGCATCGTCCATTACACACTCTCATCCAATCTTCATCACAATTATTCCAAATGGACACTTGCCAATCCTGATTCCGCTCTCGCTATCGAGCCACATGGCACAATCTTAGCAAATCACGGCACACATTTTCAGAATAGACAAGTGTCACCTTAACACCATAGGAGTCTAGTTAACGGCGCGCCAAACTACACGAGTCTCCACAC
The DNA here is from genome assembly GCA_022559845.1 of Amorphophallus konjac. Taxonomy (NCBI): domain Eukaryota; kingdom Viridiplantae; phylum Streptophyta; class Magnoliopsida; order Alismatales; family Araceae; genus Amorphophallus; species Amorphophallus konjac. Next base: position 130,803 of record JAHNEJ010000054.1, read on the forward strand.
ATCACAGATTCCTACCACAACTGGGTCCTTCTCACAACATTCCGAACTCTTGGACCTAACTGGGCCTCTTCCAGGTATTATTACAGCTGACCACTCGGCTAGCCTCACCAGCCGCTCACAGCTACCAACTGGGACCTGCAATTATCTCTCAGAAATCACGTCTCTTGGACCATAATTCCAACCCGAAGACATAACTTTCCACACAAGTCGAGCACCTTGCTTACCGACTCCGGACATCGCATCCTCCTCCTCTGACAGGTCGTTCCTTAACAACCTCCAACTGGGTCTAGCACCAAACACCTGGCACTGTTCCCAACAGATGAATAGGGTACTCATCTGGCACATCTACCGTCATATTTCCCAACTCTCGATCCTGCCGATGCCACATACCACAATGCCGCAAGCAATGGCACGGCAATCGGCATGGCTCACACAGCCAAATACAACTTTGCACCAAGGAAGTGACCTCCTCTCATCGGTCATAGACCTCCAACACTCTACTAATTCTCTAGGATCCTTCCAAATCTTGCCATCAACACGATCCTGGACCTGTGGGTTATGGGCCCACCAGGCTTCTACTGCGCACTCTGCACAACACGCCCAATTATCATAAATAACTCGGCATCCGCCATCCAACATTTCCCAATCACAGTTGGCTAACTCCAGAAAATAGGGTAAGGGAAGTTCAATTACCTCGAACCTAGAGCACATACTCTCTCTATCTTGGTCTGGCAATCCTCCTGCAACTTCGTAGGCTCCGATTCACAACGCATCAGATATCACAACACCAGCTGCGAATTCTCACACACATAGCCCCGCTGGCACTCATCCTACTCGAATAGTGCCAACACACCCTCATACGCCAAGGGAATGGGCATGAATTCTCATGGGCAGTCGCACTGCCAAAACACCGAACACTTCATGGGCCATCACCCCACTAATGAGCAGGGCACTTCCCATACGTATTTCTTGACATACTCGAGGAAACCAACCAATCCGAACACGTAATGCAAGACCACAGAACTTATCCAAAACGCAACTCTCTCCTTCTGAGGAGAAACTAACATACCTTCTACGAAGCGGGAGGTATCCATGCTTAACCTGACCTCGAATCTAACACATGATGGGAACCTCACCTTCCAACACCAAGAAAAACCATCGCTTCCATCAGGTCAGCTCCTCCGACAACACTCGCTAAGTGTCCCGTCAAACCACACCGGTAGTATCTCCCAACACACCACTGCAACTCGCCAGATAGCGACTCACCATTCCTCGAGCACTAACTCTGCTAATCGCTGGCCACACTCTGCCACAGCGGTTGAGTTAGCCACTTTCATGCGCTCCCTTCCTATGCATGTCTCTGATCCTGGAACCAATAACACGCCAAAACACTTACCGAGGAGCGAAGAAACCACTAAATATGCCAGGCTCAAAGGCTGCCACACTATCAACCTCAGTACATTATTCCCTCGAACATGTCCTTACTGACATTGACCCATTATCAATTCTCAAGTCCTCAAAACATCCATCTTCTGAGCTGCTACTATGTGGACCACCACACCAAGAACGCAACACGAACCATGATCCGCACCTACCAACGCTTATCATCGAGTCTGAAATCTACCACTGAACCTTCACATCTCATCTGCCACCTCGCACGGAGCATCTAGTGCGGTGCAATGGCCCTCAATTCCACAATTTGGGCCCAAAACTAGGCCACCGCCACACAATCTCGAATCAAATCCAGAACTAACACAACCCGCTCATATGCAGGCGCACAGGACTCGGAACTCACTGGGACATCTCTGCCCATTCCTGCATCGAAATCCGTAAAAATAATCGGGACTGGCACGTCATCTCCGACATCACAGAGCAAGACGAGAATGTCAGGCTCGACAGCCAACAGCTCACCAAGAAGATCCTCCACTCATCCGAGCACATCTCTCGATCAGAACATCTATTTTGCTACCTCGAACCAAGACATGGATGCCTCAAGGGCCGGCTAAGCCTCACACTATGGTGTCCAAAATGATAATAACACCTCTGGAGTACACTCATGGCCACCTAACCACAAACTATCCTCGCCAGCCACCTGACCTCGCCGTAGATTCCTCGAATGCTGCACCACAAACTCGCACCTGCCGACAAACTCTGTCCAACTCAACACAACTGGGGCCACCACTGCTAGGGAAGGTAGCTCTCTATCTTACTCCCCAGGCCCCACACTGGCACTCCGACGATAATCGGAACCGCCTTTATAATGCCAACACCGCGTACTCTAGCTCTTACGCGAGAAGCAAAGCGGTAATTAAACACAAACCCTATAACAGCTGCCGACTGTACTGGACCTTATGGACTGTGGAACACTACAATTATCTCAAATTCCCATGTACGTCCACAACCACGCTCTGATGCCATCTGTAACGACCCAAGATTCGGATATCGGGAATCACCTGATACCATTGGAATCCTGGCCCGCCACCCACGAGCCGAAAGGCTCAGAAGGGTTATTTAGGTGTGTGGAGGTACATTGAAATTTAAAATAATGCAGGCAACAACTATATAGTTAAATATTTCAAATAAGAGGAAATAAATTACATTTTCAATTAATAATCTAACTATAGAGTCCAGTCTACAAAGTGTAGCTTACACAGAAAAGAAACGTACTCTAACGTCGGGTATACCCCCGGCTCTGGCTAGCTGGAAACTACGAACCTCCACGCTACACCTCCGAACCTCGAGGAGGAATCGCAACATCTAAAAAGACAGGGGTAAGCCTCATCTCATTGGCTCAGTAGGGGTCCCACGGATCTCCACCACAAAACACGACAGTAAATAACAGCGATAACAACAATAACAACAGTAGCAACAGTAAAGGAAGAAAGCGGTGGAAACATAGCTATTCAATCTACTCCTATCGACACGGAAAGGAAACCCTGATCTCGCAGTCGGGACTACCGAACCACCGTAAAACCACGATTACGCTACTGAAGGAAAATCACGACATCCCTGTCGTGAAGGTCCGTCCTGATAGACGAAAGCCCAACCAAGACCACACGGTCCAAGGGCACAATCACGACCTCGCAGTCGTGAACCCTACTCTGTCTACTAGTAAGACCCCAGTAACCCTACCAAAAAACCTAGACCTAAGTGTCGGGGAAACATGCGGAAGCTACCCGAAGAACCACGTCTCACAAAGGGGAAACTAAACCACAAGTCACGAGAGTCACGTGTTACGTGACAGGAGTACCTGCCCACTAGAAACAAGGCTAGATGCGTCCACTAACGACTTAGTCCGCGCCCCGGGGGTCTCCCTACTCGCCCCAGGTGGAAACTTAGACACCATACAAAGTAATCGAAGGACAAGGGTCTAGTCAGGGTCGTGCTCGTCAGCACGCGTCCAAAGTCCCTCACCACGTGTGCACACACTGACTGACTGCGTTATGTCAGGCCCTCTAGTTGGTTTTCCTCCCCGCCCAGACTCGAGCCACCATAGTGGAAGGCCCTATGGGAACCATTCCAAAATCGTCTCTCCCGGGTGTAGCTCTCCACCCACTCCCGGGTAGGTCGACACACATGTGCCCAGGCAAGCTACGAGTAGTGGGGGGTCACTAAATGTGAACACTCTCCATAAAGAGGAAACACCGAAGTACTAAGGGGCTACGCACGCACCCATTCGTAAGAATCATGAAGTACCAGGTGGCTCGGTGCCACTAGACTCTAGACAATCATCTAGAACTACCTATCCAACGGTCTTTGAGTTACGTAACTCAGGCCAAGATCGTTGTACAGTACGGCTCCATGCCACCAATTTATCCTAGTTCAAGGGTCAGAAACCACGGTCAAAAGAATCCTTAAGGCGGCTCATAACAGCCGAGTTCATTCCCTTTCCAAAGGAGACTAAGAAGCCCCCAGCCCCAGGTTGAGTCACAGAACGTTCGGTCATTGGCCATACACATGGCCCACACGGAACCACTTCCCGAAAAGGCTAACCTCATGCAGGGACAACCCTCCACCTTCACCGATATACCGTGACTCGATTTAGCACAACAAGAAGGCTCGAAACACAAGGGGTCACCCGGACCCTCTAAACAACACGGGCACATGAAACGAGGTATAATGAATCCTCCAAACTACCAAAAATACGGTCACGGTCCCCACGGGGTGTCCAGGACAGCCATGGGGCCAAAGGTCGACCAAAGGGTCCCAACAGGGTCAACCGGAGGCCAAAACAAGCAAAGACAATGGGTTTAGGTCGACCTACCCACTGGATCGGTCGACCTACACAGTGGGTCGGTCGACCAACCCAATGGGTTGGTCGACAGGACCACACCAGCCCTCCTGCTGGGCAAGGGTCGGTCGACCGAACTCTACCAGCCTGCCCTGTTCCATGGCAGACGCACCATCGGTCGACCGAACTGCTCCGTTGGTCGACTGATTCCGGTGATGCACGAGCGGGAGCTCCGCCGTGGGAAATCAAACCACGCCCCACTCAACCCATTTGAGGGGGAAAACAAGAAGAAACCCTTCCCAACCTCCTTAGCACTGGGAGGTTCCATTCAATCCACAAAACCCTGCCAAATCGGAGAAACCATTTCTCACCCCGAAAACATGCAAAATAACCCAGGCATGGAAAGAAAACTGCTCTCGGCCTCACCACGGCCTATAAAATGCAAAAAAAGGAAATGATGTAAAACTGACCTATGGACCTATTTTGCAAGCATTCAAGTTTTGAGCAGCGGACTCACACTAGCGAGCTCACCCGTATGGCACACACTTAGTGCCCGATGGCGACTAGGCGATGTTGGAGAGGGTCCGAGGCGGGACCTTGAGACTCCAATGGTTGGCTAGCTTGGGGAGAACCCCAAATGGACCTAGGATGCCCAAATCATGAGCGGCCAACACACCAAGGGTGTGGGTTAAGTGGATGCTCTCACAACTCGCCCGCGGTGGTCACTCAATTTGGTGGCAATTTAAGATCGGACACTCTCTTACCGCCGACGGAGTAACTATAGCAATACTAAGCTAAGCAAGTCCATTACAGCAATGAGAGATGTTCAGGAGCTCACCTAGCCGGCGTGAAGATGCCGACTCCGGCCGGAGACGGGGGCGAGCGGGGAGGCGAGGGTATACACCCGCACGCCACGTCGGTGTCGCTTCAACCTGAAATGGCAAGATTACACCACTACGCCTCTCACAGGAGGGGTGATCTTAGGGTGGGGATTAATCTTATTACATCCAATACTACCTCCACGCAGGGAGGGGCCTTCAGCCGGCCAAGCGGGGTGGGGGAGTTATGAAGAAAACCCGACGTTCGGATCGTTGCCGATTCTGCCAATCTTCAGAGTTGCTGGACAGTAGGGCGGTGATGATGCTGCCAAAAATTTCACAAAGCTCAGAACTTGATGAGACTTGCGCCAAAAGCTTTCCAACGGACCAAGGATGACCTATGAATTTTTTCTGTGCATGGTAAAGTCGTTGCTGGCTGGGGCAGAGTCTGGAACCGAACTGATTGGTTCTGCCTCTGTCTAGTGCAGAATAATGTGGCTGGTTGCAGAGGGTACCACGATCTCTACCAAGCTCTGATTGAGACGAGACCTGAACCGTTGGAACCATGTCGAGTCTTCTTTCTGGCGGCACCAACGGCGTGGTCGGCAGATGTCGGAGAAGACCGGGACGATCAGATGAGTAGAGGGGTGTCGGTTCTGGCTTCTGTAAACTGACCTGACACACTTGGAGTAGAAAATTCGTAACTTTAGATGCCGATGTCCAAATGTAGCTCTGCTTCTTGAGGATGAAAGAGGACTTGAGAGGGAAGATTTTTTCTGAAGAACACTTGATCTGAATCCCAAAAGGTTCGTCGTGGTCGAGCTTCCACTCTCGCTCTGGTTCCCTGCCTGAGAGGTCCTGCACAGTCGAGGGAGAATCGCTCCTACCGGCAGCTCGAAACTCAGATGTCGACGAAACCACCTCGCCTTGAAAGCTCTCTGGACGACCTTTCCAGAGATGTAAGCCTTGACACCAGAAGGACTAGGGAGAGGCCGGATCCGATGCAACTTTTAGGACCTAACTATGCTGCCTGCGACCTGCTATCTGAAACTGCAAACCAGCAAGATTAAGGGAATGGGAGAGAGGGTAGCATAGCTTGGGAGTGATGGCTGATGGTTTGTGGAGGGGGGAGGGACGTGGCTAGGATCTTCCAAGAGGTCTAGGGGGGCAGGGATGGGTGGAGGAAGAGCTGGAGCTGCAAAGGGTGGTGGGGGGAAGATGGAGGTGCACAAGAGAGATGGTGAGTAGGAGAGGAGGTGGGGGGCGAACTTGGCTGTTGGGGGGAGATGGAATTCGACCTAGGGTGGTTTAGGAGGTGGGGAGATGGAAGGGCACAGCCCTAGGGAGAGGGAAATTTGAATTTGGGCTTAGGGAAGAGCCCCTTCAACCTTGGGGAGAGGAAGGGTTGCTTGGGAGAGTGGAAAGGTGCCTAGGAGAAGGGGTTTCCACCTAGGGGTTGGAGGGGGAATTGAATGAGTGCATGGGGAAGGGGAAGGGGCCTTAATGAGGGGTGAATGGGGAGGAGAGAGAATGAATTTCAAAATTGGGGTGGGGAGGAGAGAGAGAGGGGGCACAACCCACTTAGAGAGAGTGATAGTAAGAGAGAGAGAGAGAGAGAGGGAGATATTGAGAGGGAACTAGAAGGTGTGGAAATTTTCTGGATTCATTATTCAAGCATAAGTTGTTACAAATGAGAGAGGGGTGGGACTATTTATAGACTCCACACTTTTCCTAAGATCAAACTGACCCTGACAAACTAACTAATGACCAAATAGTCTAAGGGAGGGGCGCCCCTGAGCCTAGCCCAATGAATTGGGCCCATTAACCTATCAAACCAACATAATGACTCAATACTTAGGAAAATGACTCAACAACCTAGGTACATGACTCAAATAAAGGGAAAATTACATGATATTGACTCAAAGAAAATGTGAAGATTACATGACTAGACTCAAAAATACATGACTAACATAATGGCGCTTGCTGACGAACAATCCGAGTCCGGAGAAAATGTGGAGGGGCAAGGGATGCCCTCATCATACCCCCGGGATGGGGAAAACTCGATCTCGTCGAGTATGGGTCCACCAAGGAAGTAGTACATCAAACTGCGGCTCTGGGCGATCCACGATCTCCATACTCAACCCGCGACCATAGTCGGGGAACGGCGCTTCAGCTCGACAAAGTGGCTCGGTCATACCCTCATGCTGGCGATAGGATCTTGCTTGCCTGGTATTGCCGCCGTGTGCTCACGTCGGGCTCTCAAGCTATTTGTGGTGGCACTCCGAGGGTGTCTCTCACAAGGGTAGGTGTAAGCTCGAGGCACTCACTAGGATCCACCGCGGTGCCCTTAGAGGGTGCCGGATCTGCCACATGGGAAGTGGGGTGAATCCCAAAACCCATTTGAAAGTCCAACCCATAAGCTGGGTTGCCAAAGCCACTCAGATCTTGGCAAGGTCCAAGTCCTCGTGCCCTCAGATTGGAGGTGACCCTAAAGTAGAGCCACTCCAAAGCCATCATCACCAAGTTGTCAACTTGGAACTCAAAGTGGTGCTTAGGAGTTTGTGCTCGCTTCTTGTGAATCCCACCGCTTGTTGCTTGATACTTGCTTGAATGCATATGCCATGCACTATGATGCGATGTGAGTTGACAATGTATGGTATGCAAAGGTGGTCCAGGACAACCACATATAGACCTATCATGCATTGATGTTATGAGGACGTTGAATGATTTGGGAGGACCGGGGCATCCATAGGTAGGCATGGTGGTGACAAATGATGGGGGACCCGGACATCCATGTATGCTCCTTTCATGCTTATGACTCATGATGAAAGAGGGTGGACCATTACATCCAAATATGGTCCACTTATGCTTCCTACTTGACATGTGGGTGATGTGGATGAATGTACCCGACGGACTAATCATGCCAAGCGGTGTGATGTGCCAAGACATATGAATTCCTTTCCCAAAGATGACTTCCTCATGTGGGATGGTGGGGTGGCCTTTGAGCTTCCACTCAAAAGGGTCAAAGGGATCTAGGTAGGTGGATATGGGGTGGGGCACTTTCTTGATCTCTAGGCGGGTGTTGCCTAAGGTCATGATTTCTATGGTGTAACCTGGGTCATGGATGAGGTGGGCTTGGCCCAACATGGTGTGTGGGGGTAGGAAAGGGTGGGTGGTGGGTGATGTGGGTGGGTCACGTGGGTACCCATACTCCCAAAGGAAGGGATCAAAGGGGTCATGGACTGGGTTTTCTAGAAGAAGAGACTCTATGCCCACATGGTCTTCACACGGTGGGTCCTCCTCCCTCAAGGTACCAAGGTCGTTAGTGGGCCAGTCGATCAAGGTACTTGGGATCTCAATGGAAGTGGGGTGGATCATGATGGGTTTTTCATCCATAGGGAGAATGAGAAGGAGGTCACTAGTGTAGCAACCAATGGTGAAGACCGAGGTGATAGAACCATCACATGGGTGGATTAGACTAAGACTTTTTGGGTGGGCCTTTCCTAAGGTCAATAAGCAAGTTAACCCTAGTTGCCATTCTAAACCCTTGAGGAGATCATCCCAACCTTCTACCTCATAGTAGGATTGTATTGTGGTGTGATAGGAGTAGAGGGGGGCAATTTGGGATGGGTATCCCAACGGTGAGGGAGGTGGGGGTGAGCTAGGAAGGGTGGGTCCTTGTTTGAGCCATTGGAGTATGACTTCATTCATGGTGAAGGTGTGTGGCTTTTGATGATCCGGACTAGGAGAGGTGGGTGGAAGTGGAGGTTCTTGGATTTCCTCTAGGGTAGGTTTTTGTTCGGGACTAGCATCTATTTCCATGTGGATGGGTGTGTGGGTTTCAATTCCTAGTGTTAATGGGTTGGGTAGGTCTAATGCGGGAGAATTGGTGATAGCTGGAGCATGGTGCACTTGGGGTGGTGGGCAAGGGTGGACTTGGATTTGGATAGGAAGGGGAAGTAGAGGAGGCCTAGGTTGGGGAAAGATTGGTGTAGGAAGCGGGAGGTGGGTTGGGTGAGGGGTTTTGGGTTGGGGGGTGATGGCCATTATGGGCCTAGGTGGAGGGGTGGTCATGGGGTCCACTTGGGTTTGAGTGGTGAAGGTTGGATGAGTGGTGGTCCTTATGGAGGGAATCGGGCCGGTTAAGGGTCTCTTGCCCTTGGGATCATTTGGGGTGGAGGTGGGGGTTAAAGGGGCTTGACTAGTGTAGGTTAGGGGAGGGGGTTTTGGTTGGGGTGTGGGGGACCTTATGGGGTTGGGTGAGGAGGTGGAGGCCTTAGATACTTGGGTTTTAGGGGTGAGGTTTTGGTCGGGTGGGGTTGAGGGAGTGGGAGTGCTCCTTGGGCTTTGGTAACCTGGGTAGGAAGGGGACATATATTTTGCCCTAAGTTGCTCCTTCATGTCCTTCCAAGTGGTGATGGGAGTTTCCCTTCTAAGTACCTTTAGCCCGACAATTTGCATCCAATAAGTTTCTGCCCGTTTGGTAAGTTGCATTTTGGCAACCCATGCCTTTTCATCCTCGGACATAGGATACCAAGTGAAGTATTGATCCATTGTAGCTTCCCAATCTAAATATTCTCTAGGAGAGGTTCCATCAAAGGTGGGAAGTGGGAAAGGGACCATCCTATCGTCCGTCCTTGGGGCGGGCCTATTTTCTCCAAGTTGGTTGAGTCGGCCCGATATGTTATCAAGCCGCTCATTGGCATAGGTCAAGGCTTTCATGAAGTAGTTGACATGGCCAGGGAAGTTATGGGTGTTAGTGGTAGGCATCTCTTGGTGGCTTGGACTTATGGAGTGGGCCGATTGGTAAGGTCGATATGAGGTGGCCATACTAGGGGACAAGAGTGATGCACTTGAAGACTCTAAATGCATAGACATGCCCTAGGACCAACTTGATAGAGACAAGTTGTGAACTTGCTCTGATACCACTTGATGTAAAACCGACCTATGGACCTATTTTGCAAGCATTCAAGTTTTGAGCAGCGGACTCACACTAGCGAGCTCACCCGTATGGCACACACTTAGTGCCCGATGGCGACTAGGCGATGTTAGAGAGGGTCTGAGGCAGGACCTTGAGACTCCAATGGTTGGCTAGCTTGGGGAGAACCCCAAATGGACCTAGGATGCCCAAATCATGAGCGGCCAACACACCAAGGGTGTGGGTTAAGTGGATGCTCTCACAACTCGCCCGCGGTGGTCACTCAATTTGGTGGCAATTTAAGATCGGACACTCTCTTACCGCCGACGGAGTAACTATAGCAATACTAAGCTAAGCAAGTCCATTACAGCAATGAGAGATGTTCAGGAGCTCACCTAGCCGGCGTGAAGACGCCGACTCCGGCCGGAGACGGGGGCGAGCGGGGAGGCGAGGGTATACACCCGCACGCCGCGTCGGTGTCGCTTCAACCTGAAATGGCAAGATTACACCACTACGCCTCTCGCAGGAGGGGTGATCTTAGGGTGGGGATTAATCTTATTACATCCAATACTACCTCCACGCAGGGAGGGGCCTTCAGCCGGCCAAGCGGGGTGGGGGAGTTATGAAGAAAACCCGACGTTCGGATCGTTGCCGGTTCTGCCAATCTTCAGAGTTGCTGGACAGTAGGGCGGTGATGATGCTGCCAAAAATTCCACAGAGCTCAGAACTTGATGAGACTTGCGCCAAAAGCTTGCCAACGGACCAAGGATGACCTCTGAATTTTTTCTGTGCTTGGTAAAGTCGTTGCTGGTTGGGGCAGAGTCTGGAACCGAACTGATTGGTTCTGCCTCTGTCTGGTGCAGAATAATGTGGCTGGTTGCAGAGGGTACCACGATCTCTACCAAGCTCTGATTGAGACGAGACCTGAACCGTTGGAACCATGTCGAGTCTTCTTTTTGGTGGCACCAACGGCGTGGTCGGCAGATGTCGGAGAAGACCGGGACGATCAGATGAGTAGAGGGGTGTCGGTTCTGGCTTCTGTAAACTGACCTGACACACTTGGAGTAGAAAATTCGTAACTTTAGATGCCGATGTCCAAATGCAGCTCTGCTTCTTGAGGATGAAAGAGGACTTGAGAGGGAAGATTTTTTCTGAAGAACACTTGATCTGAATCCCAAAAGGTTCGTCGTGGTCGAGCTTCCACTCTCGCTCTGGTTCCCTGCCTGAGAGGTCCTGCATAGTCGAGGGAGAATCGCTCCTACCGGCAGCTCGAAACTCAGATGTCAACGAAACCACCTCGCCTTGAAAGCTCTCTGGACGACCTTTCCAGAGATGTAGGCCTTGACACCAGAAGGACCAGGGAGAGGCCGGATCCGATGCAACTTTCAGGACCCAACTCTGCTGCCTGCGACCTGCTATCTGAAACTGCAAACCAGCAAGATTAAGGGAATGGGAGAGAGGGTAGCATAGCTTGGGAGTGATGGCTGATGGTTTGTGGAGGGGGGAGGGACGTGGCTAGAATCTTCCAAGAGGTCTAGGGGGGCAGGGATGGGTGGAGGAAGAGCTGGAGCTGCAAAGGGTGGTGGGGGGAAGATGGAGGTGCACAAGAGAGATGGTGAGTAGGAGAGGAGGTGGGGGGCGAACTTGGCTGTTGGGGGGAGATGGAATTCGACCTAGGGTGGTTTAGGAGGTGGGGAGATGGAAGGGCACAGCCCTAGGGAGAGGGAAATTCGAATTTGGGCTTAGGGAAGAGCCCCTTCAACCTTGGGGAGAGGAAGGGTTGCTTGGGAGAGTGGAAAGGTGCCTAGGAGAAGGGGTTTCCACCTAGGGGTTGGAGGGGGAATTGAATGAGTGCATTGGGAAGGGGAAGGGGCCTTAATGAGGGGTGAATGGGGAGGAGAGAGAATGAATTTCAAAATTGGGGTGGGGAGGAGAGAGAGAGGGGGCACAACCCACTTAGAGAGAGTGATAGTAAGAGAGAGAGAGAGAGGGAGATATTGAGAGGGAACTAGAAGATGTGGAAATTTTCTGGATTCATTATTCAAGCATAAGTTGTTACAAATGAGAGAGGGGTGGGACTATTTATAGACTCCACACTTTTCCTAAGATCAAACTGACCCTGACAAACTAACTAATGACCAAACAGTCTAAGGGAGGGGCGCCCCTGGGCCTAGCCCAATGAATTGGGCCCACTAACCTATCAAACCAACATAATGACTCAATACTTAGAAAAATGACTCAACAACCTAGGTACATGACTCAAATAAAGGGAAAATTACATGATATTGACTCAAAGAAAATGTGAAGATTACATGACTAGACTCAAAAATACATGACTAACATAATGGCGCTTGCTGACGAACAATCCGAGTCCGGAGAAAATGTGGAGGGGCAAGGGATGCCCTCATCAGGAAATGCACGGGCTAGGGATCCATCCCTCAACCTCCACCGATGATTTCTCGCGCCGAGGACGTCGATTCCACGTGAAAACGAGCCTCGAACCGCAGCCGAGCTCGCGAACTCACGAAGGAAGCACGTCGCGTCAGCGCCCCGTTCCTCCCTCCATCCTCACCACTCGTCGCCCCACGTGCCTCGCCGTCTCACCCCGCTCAAGCTCCGTCGGCCGTCGGAGAGAGAGGGAGAAAAAGAGAGATCCGAGAGGAGAGAGGGAGAGAAATGAGAGAATGAGGGAGAAGGGGGTGAAAGGGCTATATTTATAGAAATAAATTTGAGGTTTTTAAAATTCAAAAAATAAAAAAATATGAAAAAATTATTCCCACAATCCTTGAAAAATGCACAACGCGCTTGTAATATCCCGGGTCTCGAAAACACGTTGGTTCACCCTACACGGGGATCCGAAGGCCCAACAGCCAAAAATCTGATTAGACGTAAAATATGATCCGGGACCCACGGAAACGCTCTGAAACCCACATATTCTGATCCAAAAAATCATGGGTGTTATAGGTACACACACCAGTGCTAGCTTCACCTCTTGGTGTAGGGTCTACACTTCCTTGTCATATGTTGCATAGTTCATTTAGGCCCCTTGGAACATCTTTGAATGGTATGTCACAGGTCGATCATCTTGCATCAAGACGGCTCCCACCTCGATGAATTTGCCTTAATCTTGAAGGGCCATCGCAAATTGGGTAGGGTAAGAACTGGTGCCTTACTAGTCTTTCTCTTCAATAGAAGAAACATGTCCTCATATTTTTGAGTCCACTCAAATTTATGCCTTCGTTAGCTTGTGCAGAAGAGAAGCTAGTACGGAAAATTTTGAATGAATTTCTTAAGGTACTGACATGCACACATAAACCTTCAGACCTCAATCATAGACTTTGATCTTATCTATTCCTTGATCACCTTCACCACGACTACCTACCACAAACCCAAGGTACACTATGGATTGTTTCCTGAACTCACATTTAGACCTAACTAATGTTGCTCCAATAGCTTGAACACATTTTTCATATGCACCAAATGTTCTGCCCATATATGGGAGTAGATAAGAATGTCCGCGAGGTATGTAATGATGAAGTTGTCAAAGTAAGGGCGTAACACATCATTCATCAATCTCATAAATGTGACAGGGGCATTGCATAGTCCAAATGGCATAACAAGCTACTCGAACAAACTTAGCCACTTTTTAAATGCAATCTTCCGAATGTACTCTTCTCAGATTCATACCTGGTTGTAGATAAAATTTTCTCCTCTCAAAAGACGTAATAATGATCCATGATCGCCAAGAGAAGAAGATGATGGAGAAATATGAAGAACTACTCCAAAATAAAAGGAAAAGGGTACTCACGTACCTTGCAATGGGACAGAGATTATGGAGGCCTTCACTTCTTCTTCTCCGATTGGCTAGAGAGCAAGGGCTTCTCCTTGTTCACATCCTTTTAACCCCTTCAAAACGAAAGCAAAAGATGGAGCAAATAGGCCAAAATAATAGTGTAGTATTTACCTTAAATTATAAGGAAAATTAATCATGCAAGTGAAGATCAAAACTTGGGGTAGTTTAAAAACCCTTTTGACAAAGGGAAGAATTCGGTTTAAATTGAGTGCAATGATTTTGAAAACATACAAGAAAACTTTGAGAGCAATAATGCATGAAACTTAACTATATGCATGAAAGGAGGAGGAGGGGGAGGGGGAGAGAGAGAGAGATTGAAGTTCTCCAAGAAAGAGGTCCTTCTCCATGTGACGAAGAGTGAATGGATTTCAGTAAAGTTTCTCCATGAAATCCAAGAAAGACTTGTGTAGAAGAAGGGCCATGAGAGTCTATTTATAGCTCTTAGGGTTAACTTCGCATAGGAAAAGTAAGTCAAATCTAAATAGTAACTTTGCATAGGAAAAGTAGGCCAGGAGACTAGATAGACTTAGAGCTCCAAAGAGAGTTAGGAAAAGTAGGACAAATCTAAATCGTAACACTCCTGACACCCTCTAAAAACATCTAAGGAAGTCTTTGGAAGTTTTGCTCATGAGAAGACAAGATTAAAGTCCAAGTTGGAGGGAAACAATGTGAAAAAATTTGAGTTTGGGTGGATCTCAAAAAAAAATGTTGATAATGTGATAACGTCTACTGTCGCCTAACATTTGCATTCTACATGAGCTCTATAGGGATGATTAATTTGAGACATTAATATAGAAAATAGAAAAAGTGACTCAACTTATGGGATAAAAATGGGTGTCTACAGATTGTCCCTCCTTTGGTACTCATTTTGCAAGGGAACGGAGTAGGGGTGAAGTAGAATAATCATGAAGTGGCAATGAAGTGGATATGAAGTGAAGAGAATTGATAAATGGGTGGCAAGATAAAGAGAAAATGTTATCACGAACAAGCGATAGGAGTCATCTAGAGAGGCCCAAACTAATCCTCCGAGCATGAATACAAGATCATGCTTGGAGGAAAATTAACTAACTAAGAGAATGATCAACTCCTTGAAGAAGGAATACCCTAAGTAGTTCGCTACAGGTTTCGTTGCATTATAATCCATGGATCAATTGAACTCCTTAGGGGGGCTTACTTGGCTCACATTTAATCATCAAGGAATGTGAGCCAGAGTTTGCTAGTCTTGCTAGGTTCCCCGTCATAAAAAAAAATGCATGGATCAAGAAAAAAGAATAAGGACAAATTGAGGAGAGACACACTAAACAAGAGCATATTGGCAAGTTAGACCAAAAGATCAGTCCAAGACAAACCTTTCCACCTCAGCGTGGAATGGATTTTCCTATTGGTCAATGGAGCATAGATCAATCAACACTAAAGAGTACATGAAGAATAAATATGCATGGATTGGTGTCACCAATTGGTAAAATGCGATAGCTTGAGATGTCACTACTTAATAATATGCATGAAACCCATATTTTTGTCCAAATCTGATCCAAACTCCGACAAATCTCAGTGCTACAACCCTACTCTGACTTGCTTGAGTCCCTACACCAATTAGGAATGCAAATCAAGCCCCTCTAGTGCCTATAGATAGGCCCTAAGACCTCTAAACTCTTCACTCAACCCCATGGAGCGCCAATATGCTTACTTCTTCCACCCTTAGCCTCCTGAAGATGTGCAATCAAGAAAAGAAGTTAAGGACCAAATGAGGATGCCTAAGAGAGCTAGAGCAACCCCTAGAGTGCTTAGGAAACTCATTGAGGTGCAAAACCACAAGAGTGCCAAGAGAGAAAAGAAAGTATGCCATCAAAACCCTAACTTTATTATTCTTCTTAATGCCAATGATCCACCCAATGGTGAGGACACGCGCCGCATCACTCGACGGAGCACACGGAGCTTGCCGATATCCCTTTGGCTTGGCGGCCACTTGGCGGACTAGCAGAGTCCCTTTTTATGCTTCAGGCCATGCTGGGCCTTAGTTTAGTCCCTGCGTGGACACTTTTTGCATTGTTATGGACCTTTGTAGGCCATTTGGAGCCAATTAGGCTTTAGTTGGGCCATTTTATGCTTATTAGATAGGAGAGAGGGCTATTGGGCCATTTCTTTGGTTCAATTTCTGGCCCATTTGGGCTGGCCACCCACTCCCTTGCTTAGCCCACCTAGGCTTAGGGTTTTGGGCGCCCCCACCTCTTTCCTTCCTCTTGGAAGGTGGCAGCCGCCCCTCTCCTAGATTGTAGGAAGAGGGGTGCGGCCCCTCCCCTTTCCCTTCCCCATCCGACCTCCTCCCTCCCTCCTTGGCCGCCCCCTTTCCCCAATCCATCCCTAGAATCTAGGAGTGGTTCGCACCCCCCCCCCTTTCCCCCTTGCCTTGTTGCGCACCCCCCCCCCCTTTTCCCCCATGTCATGTGCGTCCCCTTTCCCCCCCCCCCTCTTGGCTAGGGTTTCAACCCTAGCATATAAAAGATCTTATGTATTTTTCTTTGAAGAATAATGAAGAAATTTTGCTGATCAAGAACTTTGGTGGCTGCGCCCCCTCCTCCTCTCTCTCTCTGATCCTGCGACGGGATCACCTCGGGGTGCGACTCCCCATCCCTCGGTGCGACGCCGAGGCTTCCCCCTTCTTTATCCCCTGTCACAAGTGCACGTAGCTGTTCGCCTGAGTTCTACCCCGACTTGCAGCAGCGCCTCCGCCCAGATCCGGACGAATCTGCTCATCCCCTTTTTTTCTGGAGGTACCCCTGCGAGTCCCCGACGCGTGGGCTTTGGTTTCGCCTCGATCCGAGGTCCACATCGCCGGCATCGATTTTTCTCGTGAGGTCGCGCAGGACCCCTTCCCACTGCGAGCCAGATCCTGCCAGCCATCTTGCAGAAGTTCTCCCGAGCGACAAACTCCGAGTTTGGACCTGATTTCTTCAGAGTTGGTACCTCTCGTCCTCCTCTTTCCAACGCCGCCGACCTCGCTTCGTTCCGACGTCGGTGCCGAGCGTGGCGTTGATCCTCGTGGAGCCGCGCAGATCCATCTGCACAGTCCGGCGCCGGGGACAACGACGACTTGCAGACGTTCTCCCGGCCAACCCCGGACGTATCTGGCCAAGCCGTTCGACCGGGACCTGCTGCTCTGCGTCCCCGACGTCCTCCCTCAAGCGGCGCCCCATTCGCCTTCCATAACTGCGAGTTCTCAATGTCCCCGCTCGAGTGTGCTGTTCTGCGAGCAGAAATCCCGTCGCGACTTGCAGGTGCGGCCACGGCTTCCACGGGCGGAATCTGCGTGCCCCCTTTGGCCGAGGCTTCCTCCCGTGACCCAGCTATGCGCCCTCGCTAACGGTGCCTCCATCGGACACCGGACCAGGTCGTGGGAGCCGTTACCGCCGAGTCACGCGCTGCTGCGAACTGGCAGATCACCGTCGACACCCTCCTCGCGGCCATCCCCTTCACCGAGTGCTGCCCGTCAGCCCGTGTACCGGTCGCCCCGAACAGAGTTGCTGTAACCCGTTACCTCCCTGCGTGGAGTGGGCATTTGTTGGCTTGTAATTATTCTTTCATTGTGTGTATCGGGGTTGTCGGTCTCGGCCGGGGTTCCTTCCCCACGCCTAGGCGTGGAGGTACGTGCGACGTTCCTTCCCTTAGCATTTGCTTTGCTAGTATGCTCTCGATTATGCAGCGTGCGAGTGTAGGATCCTAGCCACATATTCAATTCACCGTGGGTTTTGCGAGTTGAGAGCACCATTCCGTGGCCCTAGTCGAGCCCGAGCTCGGACTAGACTCCCATAGTTGCGCGTCGGCTCCCTTTGCCGCTTTGATCCACTCGTTTCCCTCATAGGGATGGCCGTGGACTTGGGTTTCTTGTTGAGAGACGCCTCTCTTCGGAGGAATAGTACGGAGGTCGATCACTCGGTTTGCCTTGTCACGTGCGCGTGCTGGTCGCGTTCTTTAGCGTCCTAGGTTAGCTAGCGAGTCAGTTGTCCCGCATAACCCAACCACCCTCTTCCCTTGTATTCCTATTTTAATTATTCCTAAGAGATAGAAGATATTTCGAGATCTCATGAATTCGTAAACTAGTCTCTAGTTTCAACAAAATAGAGCAAATAGTGTGTATATGGTGCGGACACCAGAGCACGCGAGAGGCACGAGCCGGCGAGTCATCAGTACCGTACACGGAGCACCACTCGAGCTACAGCAGCATCTCTTTGGCTAGGCGATAGCCTGGAGTCCCCACTTTGATTTTTAGTCACATTTAGCATTTACTTGCATTGTTTTAGCAATTGTTTGCTTTGCCATTGGGTTGTAATGAGTGTTTTATGTGGGTTTTTCATATTGGGTTCAATGTAAGGCTCTTAATAAGCCAAATGGGTGCCAAATGGGTGAGTCCTTTAGGGTCCATTTAGGGTTAATTGCCATATTGGGTAATAAGGCCTCATTAGGCTTCATATTGGGTTCTTAAGCCACTTAAGGCCCAATTAAGCCTCCCCTCCACATGGGCCTCCTAGATTGGAGTAATATGGACTTGTGGAAGGCCTTATGAGACTGGAAGCAATTTGGCCCAAGAAGGGCCCAAGCTTGGGGCGCCCCCTCTTTTGGCCTTATTAGGCTAGATTAGTTTTTTTTCTTTTCTTTCCTCTCCTTCTTTGACCACATGGGATAAAATTATGAATTGGTTTCTTTTAAATATTTCTTTTTGTGGTTGGTCACATCCAATCCAAGCCATCCATTCCCCCATACCTAGATCTAAGGGTGGATATTGGATTTGGCATGTAACCTATAAAGAGTTGTATTTTTTCATTTTAGTGGGATTAATGCCATTTTGAATCAAAGAAATTGTTGGAGCTCCAGCTTGGTGCGACCCTCTCTCCCCCCTTGCAGCTGTGAAGGTTGCCTCTGGAGGTGTGACTCCTCCCCTATCAGTTCCGGTCATCCTCGCCGCCGCCACGAGCCGCCACCGCACCGCCATCGTCTTCATCGGAGTTCTGCCCGCGCAGTACCACAGCAGCTTCCACGAAATTCAGCCATCAACCACGAGCTCTGATCGACCTTGGGATTTTACTGGAGGTTCCATAGGTGTCAAGAATATCCCAAAAAAATTGGTTTGTCATTCAGATCCCGTTCCATATTTTTAGATTTTCGTCCACTCTTCCCTTTAGTTCTGCCAGCAGTCTGTCCAGATTCATCTCCGCCCTGAGTTTTAGGTCTTAGGTCCACTTTTTGATTTTCTTTGGTTCGCCCAATTTTACTGGATCTTCCTTCCACCAACCCCTTCATCCAAAATTTTTCTAAATTTCTAGTTCGTCCATTTCATATTTTCCACAAATCGTTCTCAGATCCACCTGAAGTTCTGTCCACCCGTTCCCAGATCCGACCACCAGACACTCCCAAAATCCTATCAAATCACCACCACCTCCAAATTCAATTCTAAAAATTGTCCCAGCTTCGTGGTTTGATTATCTACAACGTTGAAGAAGAGCTTGAAGTCTGAATCCCACTGTAAGTAGGCGGTCAACGGCCGTTTACAGGGGACTGATGTGCTGAATCGAGAGTTCTAGAACTGTGTAGCAGAGAATTGAAAATTAGTTAAGTTCCAGGTCCGCACAGGTTCAGAGGAATCCACTGGCCCTAGGTTGGAGGATTTTGAGTCCTCTTTCCAACGGCGCTAGTTTCGTCGCATTCCGGCGACGGGGCTGATCGCAGCAGTTGATTTCGCCGGAGCGCGCGCCTGAAAACAATAAGCAAAAATCCGTGGCCAGCATTCCACAAGCTTGGAGATCGGAGTTGTTCGGCCACCGATCGGTGTTCCCGGCCGACCGCCTTCCGTGGAGGCGTGCCACCAGGGGTCCCCATCACAGTGGGACCCACTCCTGCAGATCCGGAGGCCAGCGCCACCCGTGGGCCCCACGGGCCCGTAGAACCCGCCGTTCGGAAAGCACGAAAACGCGGAGTTCGGCACTGCCGGGCGACATCAAGATGCTGCCCGTCAACCCAATTCGCGTGATTCCCGGGCCCCGCATGTGACCTTTTACCTCCCTGCGTGGAGTGGGTCAAATTATTGTACTGCTGTAAAATTGTGTTAACCGGGGGTCCGTGATTGGCCGGGGTTGTCTTCGCCACGCCGGGTGCGTGGAGGTAATGGTCCGAACCTCTTGGCGTTCATTTGCTTAGCTAGTATACGGTCTTTTGCCACTGCCGAGAGTGTAGGTACTAGCCCGTGTGTCCATGTCACCGCTGTGAGAGTGAGAGTGACCCGTCCCGTGACTCGATCCGAGTCCGGAAGTGAGTCTGACTACCTTGAACTCTGCCGGTTCCTTAACCGCGCACGATCCACGCTTTCCCTCGCATGGGACGCCGAGTGAGTTTGCACTTCTGTTAGCGACGTGTAGCCTATGAGAGCTCTCCGTGTCGGGCCTAATGTCTCTCCCATCATGTGTTGATGGTCGTGTCCACGTCTAGAGTCCGAGGTCCATACCACGTAGAGTCGGTCCCCGTGTCCGTCCCGCATCAGTTTGGTATCAGAGCAGTCGAGTCTAGGGTAGTCGTTGCATAAGTCTTGCATAGTCTAAGGTTACCCCACACACACCTTCACTCTGTATATCCAAAGGTGTTGTCCGACCGTTAGGCTTCGCCTACCGGGAAGACCACACACTTGCGCGAGTGACCATCGGGTCGATTACCTCCGCCGCGTACCGAGTCTTGGCCGTGTCTAGGGTGTAGTCGAGTCTCATTCTTTTCAAAACAAAAAAAAAAGTGTTTTAAATTGCATTCTTTCAAAATACCAAAAAAGGAGTGTTTTCAAATTGCAATTAGGTCTAAGTGTATCATTTAGTGTGTTTGCATTAGTCGGTCGTTGTCACCTAGTCCGTACGTCTTTGCATGCCCACCCGTCGAGGCACCCAATACTCGCCACCACCACCTATGGCGGACTCCCGAGCCCGTAGTTCCGATGAGTCTTCCACGGCCGAGATGTTCCGGGCCATCATGGATCGTTTAGACACGCGTATGGATGGTCTTAGTACGCGTATGGATGGCATAGGGACGCGTCTAGAAGGGAGGATGAAGGTCCTCGAGGATCGGGCCGGGGTTTCGGAGCAGTCCATTCAAGGCCTTGCTGGGAGGATTGCCGTCCTAGAGAGGGGCCCAGTAGCGGCGAAACCCCGCCGACGAACGGCCAACAAGAGCCGGTGCAGCAACCCGCTGTGCCAAGGGCTCAGGTAGAGGATGTCGGGAGGCAACAGGCGCCTATAGTGGATGATTATGCCTCCGACAATGATCACGGGGGTAACGGTCGTCGTCATCAACGACGGAATCGTGATGACGAGGATGACGACCGCATTCTTAGGGGTGTGCGTGCGGACCCTCCCACTTTTAGCGGGTCCTTGGACCCTAGGGTGTATCTAGATTGGGAGGCCGGTATGGACCGGTACTTCGAGTGGTTTGAGATGACGGACCACCGAAGAGTCCGATATGCGAAGATGAAGCTGCAAGGGCAGGCCCAAACTTATTGGATCAATGTGGAGAGCCTGCTCAACCAGCGACGTCAACCCCAAATCGGTACCTGGGATGATATGAAACTCAAATTGAGGGAGAAGTACCTTCCTGCCTCATATCGCCAACGTCTTATAGACAAGTGGCAAAGCATCTCCCAAGGGAACCGATCCGTGACCGAGTACACCGCCGAGTTCGATGAGTATTATTTGCGGTGCGGGGTCACGAAAGAGAGCACCATGACGATATCCCGCTTTCGGAGAGGTTTGCGGCCTAATTATCAATATGAACTCTTTCGCCGCAATGCCACCACTTTGGAGCAGGCATATCAGATTGCTCTCGAATTGGAGCAGTTCGAGGCCGAGTTCGAGTCACCCCATCGGTTGGGCTCCTTTCCCCTTCGTAGTGTCGAGTCCCGTGGCTCATCTGGCACATATCCGAGGGCCCCCATGGCTCGACCTCAGGAGCCCGCTCGCCACGAGCCCTTTGCTCCTAGGCCTCGCCCTCCACCCCCGAGGGACCTTCCTCGTCCCCAGCATCTTACGGCCCCACCCATAGCCCGTCCCCCGGCACCCGCACCACCCGCACGTCCTTTGTTGCCTACGCCTCCTATCCGTCGGGAGGATAAAGGTAAAGGACCTATGATTGGGGAGCCTAGTGGATCACGGCAGCAGTGTTATCGCTGCAATGGGTTTGGCCATTTCGCCAACCAGTGTCCCACCCGCCCATCTCTTCACATTGGGGACACACAGGCCGAGGATACCACCCCTGCGGGCCTAGAGTTAGTCAGCTATGAGGCAGATGAAGAGCTAGCTGACGAGTACTATGAGATGGGAGGTGAGGCCCAGGATGCCCAGCAGTTAGACGATACCCATGTGGGGGTCGTCAGATGTATCCTCACCCAGCCACAGGTCAGTGATGACTGGCGTCGAACCACTATCCTTCATGTATTCTGTAGGCTGGGAAAGCAAATTTGCAAGGTGGTCATCGATAGCGGGAGTTGTATCAATGCAATCTCCACGAACGCTGTCACTCGTCTTGGTCTCACACCCGTAGACCACCCTTGCCCCTACCAGGTATCATGGGTGGATACCACTTCCATTTCGGTCAGGCTGCGGTGCTTGGTCCCGCTGCAGCTCCACTCCTACCGTGACGAGATCTGGTGTGATGTTCTTCCCATGGAAGTGGGAAGTATCATTCTTGGTAGGCCGTGGTTATTCGACCGAGATGCCACACTCCATGGTCGGTCGAACACCTGTACCTTCGACCACGATGGCCAGCGGGTCACCCTCCAACCCGTTCGGCCCAGGAGCCCATCTGTTAGGGGTTCTACTGGCCCTAGTACTCCGAAGCCTTCCGTTCCCGGGCCTAGTACCCCATCCCCAGCTCGGGCTATGACCGTTACCTCTGGCCCAGGAGAGCCCTCGACGAGGAGATTGATGATGATTAGCTCCCGGGAAATGGAGCAGGAGCTTAGTCAGGGCTGTCCGGTGTTTGCCATTACGGTCCGAGAGGTGGAGCGGGACTCCGAGGGTGAGCTCCCACCCGAGGTTGTTCCCATTCTGCAGGAGTATGCTGATGTATTCCCCGATGAGCTTCCCGAGGGACTCCCACCTATGCGGGATATTCAGCATGCCATCGACCTTGTTCCGGGCTCTTCTTTGCCCAATCTTCCTCATTATCGAATGAGCCCCACGGAGCATGCCGAGCTTAAACGGCAGGTCGATGAGCTTGTGCAGAGAGGATCTGTCCGGGACAGCATGAGTCCATGTGCTGTACCCGCATTACTCGCCCCGAAGAAGGATGGCACGTGGAGAATGTGCATTGATAGTCGTGCCATCAACAAAATCACCGTGAAGTACAGGTTCCCTATTCCCCGCCTTGATGACATGCTAGACATGATGGCAGGTGCCACTATCTTTTCGAAGATCGATCTTAAGAGTGGCTACCATCAGGTGAGGATTAGGCCAGGTGATGAGTGGAAGACCGCCTTTAAGACCAAGGACGGTCTATATGAGTGGTTGGTCATGCCTTTTGGGTTGACCAATGCCCCTAGCACTTTCATGCGGCTCATGACTCAGGTCCTTCGACCTTTCATTGGAGTCTTTGTAGTGGTGTATTTTGATGATATCCTTATCTATAGTCGCACCACAGGGGACCACTTAGACCACCTTCGGCAGGTCTGTCTACTTCTTCGGCGAGAGCAGTTATTTGCAAACCCACAGAAGTGTGCTTTCATGACACCTCAGCTTACCTTCTTGGGTTTCATTGTGTCTAGTACTGGGGTCTCCGCCGATCCGGAGAAGGTCCGGGCCATTGTTGAGTGGCCGGAACCCCGTACGGTTCATGATGTCCGCAACTTTCATGGCCTTGCGACGTTCTATCGTCGCTTCATCCGCGGATTTAGCTCCGTCACTGCCCCGATCACGGATTGCATCCGGAAGGGCACATTTGTATGGACGAAGGCCGCATCTGCTGCCTTCAGGGACATCAAGGAGCGTATGACCCAGACACCTATCCTTCGACTGCCTGATTTCTCGAAGGTGTTTGAGGTCTGTTGTGATGCGTCGGGTGTTGGGATTGGAGGAGTTTTAAGTCAGGAGTCCCACCCGATCGCATATTTCAGCGAGAAGCTGAATGACGCGAAACTGCGATATTCCACTTATGATAAAGAATTCTACGCAGTTGTTCAGGCTCTTAGGCATTGGAGGCACTATCTTTTACATCAGGAGTTTGTCTATACTCCGACCACGAGGCATTGAGGTACCTCCATTCCAAAAGAAGCTTAATTCGCGTCATAGTCGTTGGGTCGAGTATCTCCAGCAGTTCACCTTTGTGCTTAAACATAAGGCTGGAGTGGAGAACAAGGTGGCTGATGCCTTGAGTCGGCGAGCATGTTTGCTTACCACCATGAGTGCCGAGGTCATAGGGTTAGAAAAGATGAAGGAGGCCTATGTTGATTGTCCTGACTTTGGTCAGATTTTTACCACCCTCCAGGCCGGACCCTCGAGAGACCTTGATGAGTATGTGCTTCAGGAGGGTTACCTCTTTCGAGGTAGCAGGCTATGTGTTCCCCGAACTTCGGTTCGAGATTTCTTAGTGTGGGAACTACATGCGGGAGGTCTAGCCGGCCACTTTGGTCGGAACAAGACTATTGAGGCAGTGGAGCATCGATTTTATTGGCCGAGCTTGAAGCGCGATGTTGCTAACATCGTGGCTCAGTGCCGTACTTGTGCTACGGCCAAGATGAAGAAGCAAAGTTCGGGTCTTTATACGCCTCTCCCCGTGCCTGATGCCCCGTGGCAGGATGTTAGTATGGATTTTGTTTTGGGATTGCCACGTACCTCTAGGAAGCATGACTCGGTCTATGTGGTGGTTGACCGTTTCTCGAAGATGGCCCTCTTTATCCCCTGCTCGAAGACTTCGGATGCTTCTAGGGTAGCCCGCCTATTCCTTACTCATGTGGTGTGCAAGTTCGGGTTGCCTCGCACTATAGTGTCTGACCGTGATGTTAGGTTCACTTCCTATTTTTGGAAGACACTATGGCATATGATGGGTACGCACCTCAAGTTTTCCACTGCATACCATCCCCAGACAGATGGTCAGACCGAGGTGGTCAATAGGAGTCTGGGTGATCTTTTGAGATGTCTTGTTAGGGACCGCATTGGGGATTGGGATCTCATTCTACCTATGGCTGAGTTTGCATATAATGATTCGGTGAATAGGTCTACTGGCATGAGTCCATTTGAAATTGTCACAGGTCGTAGGCCTAGGAAACCCGTTGACCTTGTCCCCATGCCTGTCCATGCTATAGTGTCGGAGTCGGCCGAGTCATTTGCTAGGCATGTTAGGAGTTTGCATGACGACATCCGTCGTCACATTGAGTCCAGCAATGCACGGTACAAGGAGTTAGCCGATGCCCACCGACACCACCGAGAGTTCCAGGAGGGCGAATACGTCATGATCAGGGTAAGACCTGAACGGTTTCCCTCTGGAACCGTTAAGAAGTTGCAAGCTCGCGGAGCCGGTCCCTTTAGAGTGTTGAAACGCGTTGGATCCAATGCGTATGTTGTGGACCTGCCCGAGGAATATGGTATAAGCTCTACCTTCAATGTATCGGATCTTGTTGCATATAGGGACCCAGCGGTGATCCCTAGTGAGCCTTTTGAGCCATCTCCTCCCCTTGAGAGTGATCCCACACCTGAGTGTCCACTTCCATCTCCAGCCCCTTTTTCACGGCAGCGTGAGCATATAGATCGTATACTGGACGAGCAGGTGACAGTTACCAGGAGTGGATCTTACCCGCGCTACCTAGTGCGATGGAGAGGACGGCCCGCTACTGAGGACACTTGGATCACACATGGCGAGTTGCAGCGGATCGATCCGGACCTTTTGGAGCGATACAGGAGCGATGCAGACCCTTACTCGACAGGGTCGAGTTTCTCCCACCCGGGGAGAATTGGTGCGGACACCAGAGCACGCGAGAGGCACGAGCCGGCGAGTCATCAGTACCGTACACGGAGCACCACTCGAGCTACAGCAGCATCTCTTTGGCTAGGCGATAGCCTGGAGTCCCCACTTTGATTTTTAGTCACATTTAGCATTTACTTGCATTGTTTTAGCAATTGTTTGCTTTGCCATTGGGTTGTAATGAGTGTTTTATGTGGGTTTTTCATATTGGGTTCAATGTAAGGCTCTTAATAAGCCAAATGGGTGCCAAATGGGTGAGTCCTTTAGGGTCCATTTAGGGTTAATTGCCATATTGGGTAATAAGGCCTCATTAGGCTTCATATTGGGTTCTTAAGCCACTTAAGGCCCAATTAAGCCTCCCCTCCACATGGGCCTCCTAGATTGGAGTAATATGGACTTGTGGAAGGCCTTATGAGACTGGAAGCAATTTGGCCCAAGAAGGGCCCAAGCTTGGGGCGCCCCCTCTTTTGGCCTTATTAGGCTAGATTAGTTTTTTTTCTTTTCTTTCCTCTCCTTCTTTGACCACATGGGATAAAATTATGAATTGGTTTCTTTTAAATATTTCTTTTTGTGGTTGGTCACATCCAATCCAAGCCATCCATTCCCCCATACCTAGATCTAAGGGTGGATATTGGATTTGGCATGTAACCTATAAAGAGTTGTATTTTTTCATTTTAGTGGATTAATGCCATTTTGAATCAAAGAAATTGTTGGAGCTCCAGCTTGGTGCGACCCTCTCTCCCCCCTTGCAGCTGTGAAGGTTGCCTCTGGAGGTGTGACTCCTCCCCTATCAGTTCCGGTCATCCTCGCCGCCGCCACGAGCCGCCACCGCACCGCCATCGTCTTCATCGGAGTTCTGCCCGCGCAGTACCACAGCAGCTTCCACGAAATTCATCCATCAACCACGAGCTCTGATCGACCTTGGGAATTTTACTGGAGGTTCCATAGGTGTCAAGGATATCCCAAAAAATTTGGTTTGTCATTCCGATCCCGTTCCATATTTTTAGATTTTCGTCCACTCTTCCCTTTCAGTTCTGCCAGCAGTCTGTCCAGATTCATCTCCGCCCTAAGTTTTAGGTCTTAGGTCCACTTTTTGATTTTCTTTGGTTCGCCCAATTTTACTGGATCTTCCTTCCACAATTTTTCTAAATTTCTAGTTCGTCCATTTCATATTTTCCACAAATCGTTCTCAGATCCACCTGAAGTTCTGTCCACCCGTTCCCAGATCCGACCACCAGACACTCCCAAAATCTATCAAATCACCACCACCTCCAAATTCAATTCTAAAAATTTTCCCAGCTTCGTGGTTTGATTATCTACAACGTTGAAGAAGATCTTGAAGTCTGAATCCCACTGTAAGTAGGCGGTCAATGGCTGTTTACAGGGACTGATGTGCTGAACCGAGAGTTCTAGAACTGTGTAGCAGAGAATTGAAAATTAGTTAAGTTCCAGGTCCGCACAGGTTCAGAGGAATCCACTGGCTCTAGGTTGGAGGATTTTGAGTCCTCTTTCCAACGGCGCTGGTTTCGTCGCATTCCGGCGACGGGGCTGATCGCAGCAGTTGATTTCGCCGGAGCGCGCGCCTGAAAACAGCAAGCAAAAATCCGTGGGCAGCATTCCACAAGCTTGGAGATCGGAGTTGTTCGGCCACCGATCGGCGTTCCCGGCCGACCGCCTTCCGTGGAGGCGTGCCACCAGGGGTCCCCATCACAGTGGGACCCACTCCTGCAGATCCGGAGGCCAGCGCCACCCGTGGGCCCCACGGGCCCGTAGAACCCGCCGTTCGGAAAGCACGAAAACGCGGAGTTCGGCACCGCCGGGCGACATCAAGATGCTGCCCGTCAACCCAATTCGCGTGATTCCCGGGCCCCGCATGTGACCTTTTACCTCCCTGCGTGGAGTGGGTCAAATTATTGTACTGCTGTAAAATTGTGTTAACCGGGGGTCCGTGATTGGCCGGGGTTGTCTTCGCCACGCCGGGTGCGTGGAGGTAATGGTCCGAACCTCTTGGCGTTCATTTGCTTAGCTAGTATACGGTCTTTTGCCGCTGCCGAGAGTGTAGGTACTAGCCCGTGTGTCCATGTCACCGCTGTGAGAGTGAGAGTGACCCGTCCCGTGACTCGATCCGAGTCCGGAAGTGAGTCTGACTATCTTGAACTCTGCCGGTTCCTTAACCGCGCACGATCCACGCTTTCCCTCGCATGGGACGCCGAGTGAGTTTGCACTTCTGTTAGCGACGTGTAGCCTATGAGAGCTCTCCGTGTCGGGCCTAATGTCTCTCCCATCATGTGTTGCTGGTCGTGTCCACGTCTAGAGTCCGAGGTCCATACCACGTAGAGTCGGTCCCCGTGTCCGTCCCGCATCAGTATAACATGAAACCATGATAAACTTCACCATAATTGGCTTAGCATCATTGCCCTCGTAGAGATTTGTTATCCTTAAACTCGCACATTCATATTCTCTTCCTTTGAGGCAATCATCCCACATTGAATAGTCCTTAGATCTTAGGCCTTGCAACAATGATGAAATTCACTTGACATTCCACACCGTGGATTGACATACTTTGTGAAATAACTAGTGATCTATATGTTCTAAAGTCTTTTAGAACCCAAGATGAAATCAACCATATGCCTTAGCATCATGAACCCTGAGTGCCCTAAAGAAAGAAAGTGCCTCCACATTAGAAATCACCAAATTCTTCACTACTTGCATATGTGGAGCCATTCTATTTCCATCAAAGAAGTGCCTTGAATATGAAAACTTAAATCAAATAACTGACCTATGGTGAGGCTACACAATTACCCATGCAATTCTAGCCCACCAATATTGTGGACTATCATCTATGGCCATAGGTAGTCCTTTACTTGACTCTATGATTGCCCTAAAATGTTGCGAGTGCACACAAGAATCATCCCTAATCCAGCCACGATGACGGCAACTCGGCAAGTAACCACACTTAATAATGAATAGTGACAAGATAGAGTGACGTGTGCAGAATTGAAGTGCGACATTGATGTGGCGTTGGTTCGTATACTTGTCACTATTGTTGGGTCGAAACACATATTTTATATTGTCAAAGTTTTACTTTTGATTTTTGTTATCTCCTTGGTAAATAGGAATTTTTTTTCTTGTGAAAGTTGTATTTTCTTAGAAATGTACTATAGTGACTTCTTTACTTGGTTAAATCTATTATGGAAGACTGGACATATTATGGTGAGATCGGAGTGTTTCTTATATTTGCTTTTCTTGTTTGCATTCTCTGTGACGTAGGTTTATGATATGCTGTCATCCATTTTCTTTCACTACCGGCCATGCTTGCCATTCATTGTTATTTATAGTCGGTGATGTTTGATTATGCTATGTTGTGAATTATATATATATATATATATATATATATATATATACTGTCGATAGGCTGTTGTCTTTTTTTGGTGAGAAATACTCGTTGCACACTCGTGTGCTCCGCACCTTGGCTGCACAATCTTTTAATTCTTTTTTAAAAAATTCTTAGAGCAATATCTAAGATACTATAATTTGAGGCGTAAATCACGTCACCAATGAATTATTGAGATAGAAATAAAAAATTAAATTGAATCAATAGTGTTGAGTCTATTCTTTTAAAAATTGATCTGTTTTAATTTTTATTTTTTAAATAATCAGATGATGATGTGATTTATCCGCCAAATTAGGATATTTTGAAAGTCATTAAAAATAAAAAATTTTAAAATATGACACACCCAGAGTCTGGCACACCCCTAGTCTGGCACATCCTAGCATAATTACTTGATCTCATTCGTTGTTAGCGAACAGACATCGTTCCCCTCGATAATCTGTAGGATTCTTCATTTAAATAATTTACTGTCTTTACTAATGTTAACAGATTATCCCATGTCCCATAACCTTGTTCTTATCCACTCCGTACGTCACGGTGCAAGGAGGAAACAAGAAAACAGAAGAGAATTTTGCATATAAACCATCAACAGAATAAAAATTATAAATTTATCATTCCTATATTATATTAAGAATGTCAAAATTGTGCAGAAAGACCATGTTTTGTGTCAAAAAAAGACACTTAAAATAGTACAAAAGGCTATTAATTTGTGATCTTTTGTATAATATTAATATTTTTAATAATATTTGTGTAAATACAAATATAAGAATAATAAATCTATAACTTTAAACTTAACAATAATTTATATGCAAAAACGTAAAACAAACAAGGACTCCACTACTCGTCAATCTGGCGTTAAGAAATGCTGCATAGCATTTTACAGTAAGCAGAAAACTGAGAGGATGGCAGTAACGTCGAGGAGAGAGAGAGAGAGAGAGCATATAGGATTAATTACTTGGCACAGTCGGTGTTGGGGTCGATGGTAAAAGCCAAGGGAGATGGCGCAGAGGCCCGGCAGGCGACCCACGGCGGTGGCGTTGGGATTGCAGGTGGTGATGAGCCCCATCAGGCAGCTTCGCATGCCGACATCCGGGTTGCTGGGCATGCTTGCGACCTCGTTGCAGCAGGGTGTGGGTATGGGATCTCCGGCACATGATGAAGTTGAAGCACCTGGAGATCAGGACCAGCACCATGCCGCAGTCTGTGAACCCCTCCGCCGTGCGCGCGCCGCGCTGCAGGACCAGCAGCACCGCCACAGCCGCTGGCAGCCACGGCTTAGTGCTGCCACCAACAACGCCCATACTGCCGTGCACGTCATTATATTGTTTGGTCTCGCAAAGGTTTGGTTTGGCATGGCGTGCTCGACCTACTGGGTGCATGCTTTTTTTTGTAATTTTTTTAGCAGGTCACTCACTGAGACTTGAACAATTTTGAGAGTTAAAGTTTCAAGGTGAAAAATCAATTAAACTATTCAACTGATTCAAAATGTAAACTTATTTATTCATTGATTAGAACCTACACGATTATCGAATAATTTGTCTCGGTTTATAAATGAGAATCGTCCACCCCACCCGTCTTCTATTCGTGCAGTCGATCAATGCATGAACGTTTATATATGAGAGATTCCGATCGTGAAATCACTGAGAAGCTTATACCATTCTGCCTGATGAATCATATTTGTTTGGGCTTTCTGATCATCCAAAAGTAAGATGAGAGGAGAGAGATAGATACGATAGGAAACAAAAGGAGGATTTTCTCCAAACCAGTCATGTGTCACGAAGTTTTGACAAAGATGTATACATTTTGAAAGACATCCAAAGATAAAAGGTAAGGACATTTATGTAAATTAAAATAAAATTTATTTCAAACCTTTAAACTATTCAAATCAGATTGGATATTTTACGTGAAAATCATTGTTAGACAAGAATTTATTAAAAAAAGCATTCTCGATCAAAATACATTAACAGGTATATTATTACGTAAAATCAAATAATACATAAATGTCATCATTGTAACTGTCTGTTACTACCCGTCAACTTAATCATAGTTAAAATTAACTAAACTACTGAAAATACTAAATTACCCTCAATTTAAAAAAAATATGTTATTCCCTCCCCCTCCACCTGGCCGTCGAATCCCTCCCCCTCCCTTGGCCGCCGAACGTCGACGCTGGAGTGGGGAAGAGGGGCCGTCGGAGTGGGGAGTATGGCCCTCCCTCCCCCCCTCTAGTTGAATCCCCCTCCTATCTCGGGCGAAGGTGCTACCCCCACCCCCACCCACCTCCGCTGAACCTCCCACCCCACCCCTCACCTTCGGCGAAGCGCCCTCTTCTCACTACTACTCTTCCCCCCACCCCCTGCCACCTCCGGTGAGGCCCCCCCTTCTTCTCACTATTGCTCCCCCATCCCCCCCACCCTTGTCTTCTCCCTACTGCTCCCCCCCCCCCACCTCTTGTGAAACACCCCACCTCTATCCTCCTAGCCCCCACTTGTTGTCGGCACTCTCCCCTCCCATCGCTGAGGTGGTGTTGCGGATGAGAGGAAGGGGGAGATTGTGGGGCACTCGGCAGGCTCTGCGAGGGCGACACCGCTCGAGGATGGTGGCGATCAGCTGAACAAGAGGGAGGGGCTGGAGAAGAGGCTACTTGGCGTACACCACCCCACCAGTGGGGGCTCGAATGTTGGTTGGGTGCAGTGACGGCAGCAGGGGCGACGACAGCTGGAGGGTGCGCTGCGAAGGCGTGGGGCTATCACGAGGTCAAATAGTGCCATTAAGGGGGTGCTGTGATACTGTGCAAGGAAGTGAGGGACAAAAGAAGAAGAAGCAGAAGAAGGGGGAGGGTTGGCTATGACAATGAGAGGGGAGAAATGAGAAAGAAGGGTGAGAGGGGGGGTCGGCCGGCGACACCTCACCTACTACCACTAGGCATGGCTACTCCACTCTCTCTAAGGGCATTTTTGTCATTTCACACCTAATTAATGAGAATAATAACATCTTTGTGGAATATTCATTCTCCTATCGACATAAGTTAACTATAATGGTATTTTTGCACAATATGAATTTACGTAGTGATACGTCTGTTAATATATTTTTAAGAATAATTTTTTACAAATTTTCATCTAATAATAATTTTCATGTAGAAAACTCAATCAGATTTTCAAAATTTTCAACTACCAAAATTTGTATTTTTCTAACACAAATTACAAATTTGATTTTAGACATAATCAATCAATAGATGGCTTTCTCGTAAGGTTAGAGTAGAGCAAATCTGAATCCAAAGTAACATCAAAATGAGATGGACCCTCTATATATACGCATTAGATATATCAAAAATGCCCACTAACCTGATTACCCGCATCATCTGACTCGTGATGGGTAAGATAATATACGGATAAACGGATATTGATTCGAGTTTAGATATTTTTAGAAATATATATTTCATATTCGGATCGGGTATGAATTTAGTGCATCCGAACCCATACCTGATCCGAACTCATTATTAACAACTCACTGTGTATGTTAGGCCTATGATTTTGACATGAATTCCACATATTGTCCTCCTTTTTGGGTCTATGAGTTTGACTTTCTTACTAAAATTATAATGACATTTTTGTAAAATATAAAATTACTTTGGAAAGGAAAGAATCGACTGGACTTTTCTCTTCCCACTTCTAATGAATCTCATCTTCCTTTGGACATAGACGTGCACTCAGTGTTTTTTAGATAGATACGAATATCCGCAGTTATATCTATACGTGTGACGGATATATCCGTATCCATACCTACGATAATAATAAGATATTATTCGAATATGATATTTGTAAAATTTTCACGGATAGAATATAATATTGATCTAATCGAGCCGAACCCGATCCATTTACATCCCTAATACGTATCAAATATATGCCCTTTCTTTTTTTTTAGATTTTTTACATAAATGATATTGTTACGAGTGAAAAAATTACATGTGTCATACCTAAAAACATATTAGCATATATATCACTGTTATTTTAAAAAAATTACAAATGTATCGTCTTACCGGTTATACATGTGCTTAACTAAATTTGCATATTTATATTTTTTTCAAAACAACAGTGATATATATACTAATATATTTCCGGGAACAACATATTTGTAATTTTACCAATAATAATATCATTTAAGAAAAAAACCTTTTCTTTTATTTTTCTGTCACATAGATAATATGGAGGGGAACAGAGCACGAGAAAACATACTGAAACTCCGAAAACGTCTCTCAACGTCTCAGGGAGACGTCTGCACATGCTCCTCCCCCTAAAGGATAAAAAATCGGAGCCACCGGCTAAATCACCCCCACTGGAGTGCCCCGATACCAGGGGTTGCAATCCCCCAACCCTTTTTAGGAAATTGTCCGAGTTCTAACCCTGGACCTCTCCCCAAAGAGAGAGAGATAACGTCCATTATGATGGCAAATACGGACACGTGTGCCCTTCCATCACATTGTCGTATGTATGCATGACATGAGGCCCTTCATCTTATAGGCGCTCTAACCACGGAATACTTGGAATTGGTGTTCAAGTGTCAATTTGAATAGGTATTCATGTGATATCTTTTCCCCTAATTTGCTGGTAACCCAAGCTGACTAGGCAGATACCTTATTAATCCAAATGCAAGAAACTTTTTCCATAGATTGGAGCGAATGCAATTTAGAACGGATTTTACCGGATCATAGACTATTAAAATATTACTATCTTGTAAATTAACACATACCACAACAAAAAGCTCAAATCTATAGATGTTGGATTATAGAAGTACAGGAAATAAAACCTTAATTTATGTACACAACAGTTTTAGACAATTGACTCTAATCCCTTCAACCAACCACCCACATTTAAGAGCAGTCTGTAATCTGAAGCATGCTCACAATTTATTTATAAAATGCGAATGAGAGCCGACATCGTAAGTCCTAATCACTTGGTAAACAGAGCAGATTGAAATGAATTTTGTTTGGATCTAGTACATGATCTGATATACAAGATATGTGGGTGAATTTCTTTTATGCAAACAATAATGTGGTCCATAAAATTAAGGATCGAGTCAGGGGCATATCGAATTGCAGATTTAACCTGATCCACTGCTAATCCTATGCACAATATAACAATCACAATAACCAAAGAATAAAATGACGTACAAGACGACCATCAGTCACCCATCCTACCAGATGCTGAAGTGAAACCAGAAATGAGGAGCATATGAGATGAATTGGGTATGAAGCACAAGACAAAAAAACCAGAAACACGTACTCCAAGCAAAAGGCCTCTCAAATATTTACAGATGTATAATAAGTACGCACCCTATGTCTGAATAACTTTGTAATATAACAGATCCAAGAATAAGACTTATCATCTGTGATCTATAAAAGCAGTTCTTCAATTCCCACATTGCCATCTAGATGTTGGCACACAGCTGAGGTAGTGACACCAATGACAACGGTCGTTCCCATTAACTCCCCTGAAAAGCATCACCAGTCCAACTGACAACCTGCAAGACAGAAACCAAGGAAGATTCTCAGACCACCGTATACTTACCATTTAAGGTCCACATAGTGTATTACATAGAGGACTGTTTTAGCAAAATGAAAATAGAAGCATCAAAAAGGACCACCAAACACATCCACAATTCTCGACACCCCGTTCTCATAAAACTAGCCAAAACAACCAAATTGAAACCTAACCATACTTTTATGTCCATTTACAGAAACTAGGTTACAAGTGTATTCAACCATTCTGGAGTTTGGACTTCGATAGGGCTATGGGAAATTATAAATGGCAGAAGCAGGAGGCACCAGACAACCTCTCTACGCATATATAGGCAATACAAACTTAAAAGTATGTAAAAATATTGGGATTTTTGTATAGAAACCATTGTTAAAAGTGAAATGGCAAAAAAAAAACATTTATGGAAATGCATTAGCAGGCGTATCACTATTTTAATCCATATTGTGCAGATATGCCATCGCGGTTAACTTCCGTCGACGGGAGAACGAATATTCGACAAAGATGCTATTATTCCTGTCAAAATACACTCACAGAGAGAGAGAGAGAGAACGGTGGGGAGGGGGAGGTGGGCTCCAAGCGCTTCGGTCGCTGGTGAGGAGGGGCGACTCATGCTACTGCTTGGCGACTGGTGAGAAGGGCTCCAAGCGTTTCAGACACCGGCGGGGAGGGTGACTCTGGTGAGAAGGGGCAACTCTTGCAAGGAGGACTTCAGACTCTGACGACGCCAGTGAGGAGGGCTCCAAGCTCTGGATCACTGCCTTCAGAGCCTACTGAGAGGGGGTCCACACGGAGAGAGAGAGGTTGAAGCGGTAGGAAGAGAGGGTTCCAACAGAAGGAGGGGATTCCAGCAAAGGGGATTGCAACAACAGGGGGAGGGGGGGACTTACTCCGACAGGGAGGGGGGTGCAGGGTGTGAGGAGCAGGGCTTAGTCCGGCGGCGAGGGGGAGCTCAAGCTGTGGGCTTGGGGGGGGGGGGGGGGGGGGGGGGCTTACTCCTGTCTTTCTTCTTCTTGGACATCGTGGTTCCTTTCACTTTGATAACAGCCGGTCCCAGAATTACAGCCGTCCGAGCCACATGCTCCGTAGTCGCATCACAAGCATACCGCGAGGGCTTCCCCGTGACCAGAGAACCAGTTGAGGCTACAGTCTTCTTGTTCCCCCTCAAATCTGTGACGATAACAAAGGAATTATTCCGCATGATCAGCATGTGAACTATGTCATGCTTAAATTCACCCCTGGTCTGGTCCAGCATGTCTGCCAGGAAGTTGGCGCGGAGGCACTGAACGGGCGGCCGGTGCCGGCACTGCCCGCAGGGGCGAGAAGCTTCCCCGGGGTGGGGGAGGCTTACTCTGGCGGGGGGGAGTCCTCGGTGGGGGAGGGGGGTACTCTAGCGGGGAGGGGAGACGTACTCCGGTGGGGAGGGGGGTTTGCAGCGGCAATGGAAGGGGGTTTCCTGCAGAGGGAGGAGAGGGGTGTTACAACGTATTTTATTTTCTTTTTATTTTAACTAAGAGTATTTTGGTTTTTTCATAAGTCTAGAGAAGGTTAACCATGGTTAAGCTCACGGGTGGTAACGTGCGGTTACGGTGATGGCATTTTTGCACAATATGGATTAAAATAATGATACGCCTGGTAATACATTTCCAAGAATGATTTTTTTATCATTTCACTTTTAACAATGGTTTCTATGAAAAAATACCAAAAATATTTACACTATGAGATTCACAATAGATGGCATCACTTGGGAATGGCATTACCAGTGGCGATCACCAAAGAGGCCACAAAAACTGGTCTCAACAAATCATAGTGATGAAACTCAGAAATCATATGGCCTTTTGGAAGATGAAAGACCAAGTAAAATAAAATACAATAAAGTTTGATAAGTCAGGCGAAATCATTAACCAGATGGAAGTGCGAAACAAGAGAGGGCAATGCTTCTGTAAGCACATGAAATGATGGCATAACCTTTTTCAGTTCATCTCCTACTCCAATGCTTCTGTAGGCTAATATAATGTTGGCAAAGCCCTATTATCAATTTATCTCATCCTCACAAACTCTGAAAAACAAACCCCCTTTCCGTGAAGGGAAAAAATTATAGTTTCATTATTCACAAGAATATGCGACTATGACCAAACTTAATGCTATGCTAGAGAGTATACGCTTCTAATGCCTTGAATTTTCAACTCCCAACTAATGAAGTTGATAGAATGAATTATAACAGAGTGCCAAATATTGCTAGAGAGCCAGGGAGGGGAATTCCTAATGATTGCATGTTTCAGTTTTCCAAGTTAGTTAACTGAACTATTTATTAGTCAGCACATCAGAAAAAGCACAATACAAGTGAGAACATATGAAAATGAGAAACTGTTATACTTACCCAGCTATCAGCAGAATTAGAGCAGTCACCCAAAGTACGTACTGGTAACCCTTGTGTTTGTACTTGACTCGACTTTCAGGGGGGAAATTATGTCGTTCCATCCAACCAAACTGAGGCCGGACCAACAAAATAAATCCCAGGAGAAACCCTGTCAGGAAACCTCCAATATGGGCAAAATTATCAACATGAGGTAAAATTCCCACGGCCAGGTTGATGACGACAATGACTAACAGGGAAAACAGAGCTGCAGCCTGTGAAAACAGAGCAATGTAGGTTCAATAACATCATAACCGAATGAAGTACAGAATGCTTGCTAGAACAAAATGTATACGCATGCCTTATTTGTGTAAATGGTCCAGTTTGTAATGAGCTCTGATAGCATTGCTCCGAGAAGCCCAAAGAGAGCACCAGATGCACCAACAGAAATACTGTTCCTAATGAAAAGGGAGGAGAGCACACTGCCACCAAATCCTGATAGAAGGTATATTACCCCAATACGCACTGTAAAATGAAAGAAACAAAGTCAGAAATCAGTCAATGAAAAATACCTATGTTGCTGGCATGATGAAAAGGGAAAAAGGAGAGTCAAGATGATATTAGATTAACAAGCAACACAAAATCAAAACCTAAGAAGGGATCCAAGATACCACTATTGTCTCCTTAGGTTTAAATGGACAATTTATCAATTATGCTTTGATACCAACATCAATACAAAGTCAAATCCAATATCCAAAACTCCATATAAATAAATGCTAATTAAAAATCAAAGATCTTACCAAATCCAAATTGTTGCTCGAGACGGATTCCAATAAATATCAAGCTTAACATGTTTGCAATAAGATGGATTACTCCAGCATGCAGCCAAATACAAGTAACAAGTCTCCACCCTTGATGTCCATGCACTACTTTGTTCCATTCTAGAGCACCCAGCTTCTGCAACCTGAACGACAGGAAAACAAGAAAAAAAAAACATGCTTTATCCAAATCATTGCAGAGATCATAGATTGAGCAGCATATAACCAAAGAAATGCTTCTTATTGACGACCACATGAGAAACGAAGGACCAAATGTGGACAGAATATGTCACTGGGAGAAATACTCATGACAACCTTGCAATTATAAACTACAAGTTAATGACTTAGGTTGTTACATTCTGAGATAATTTTGTGGCATGACAACTTAATTAAAAAAGCCTAAAAGATATATTTTATACCAACAGTGATAACAGTAATCATGGAATTTATCAAAATTCTCTAGATTTTGAAGGTGTACATGAAAATGCTCAAAATTCATATGCACCCAGGATTTTCACTCCTGATATCACAAAACGTCTTTCTTCCCTGTGCACTATTTCTTAAACTCTAAAGATGTCAGAAATAGTCAAAATTTACTTTCCAAGACCTGAATGAGACAAAATCTTGAGAGGAGACAGAATGAAGTCACATCTCCAAGAAATTTTACCTAATAATATGTATGCCTCATAGAATAGTAGTTCTAAAATCAAGAATTTTAAACAATATGGAATTTTAAATGTGTATGTAACTCCAAGAATCTCAAGCTTTTTTAAAAAAAAAGTGGATAGTACCACCAATTATATAAAGAAAAAGGTAAGAATATACAAGTATGGAGGGAGTGCTCCCACAAACTCCAAAGTACAAAAAAATGGCAGAAGACCCTCTGCCCCAGGAGCCAAACAAAGAAAGACAAACAATACACCGCTCCACCAGAAACTCCCCCCAACCATACAGAAGAAAAGAAAAGAAACTCGGGGCCAACCACATATCTGTGCTGTCTATTCTGCCCTGCCTTGATGCCCACAAAACATCTCTGACGACCCAAAATAAGCTGACATCACAGAAGTGGAGCATGCAAGAGCTAGAAACCAATACCTCCCCTAGGGCTCACGAACGCCCTAATCTCTCCCGACGGTTCAAAACACTCACCTCAACATCTTACTTCTCCGTGTACCCTCCATCAGCTCCTTTCAAATATCAAAGCAGACCACCCTCCTCCCAAACCATAGAGATCTAACCCTCTACTGATGCCTTCCTTCCTCATCCCTCTCCGCTTTCCCTCTTCTACTGGTTTTTCCTGCCTTAGCCTTCCTAACTATATCTCGCCATCTTCGCTGGATTCTGCATAAGACCGACCTCACGTCTTTATCAACACCTTCAGTGGACACACCAACCAAACTAGCCACCTCTCTAGTCTGAGTTCTCATAAAAGTCTCCACCTTAGCTATAATTTCTTTGACCTCCTCTTTGCTAAGGCTCCCCTCTCCGTCCCCATTAGCACTCATCCACCCCCGATTGGCATCATCGACTAGATACGCCTCAACGTGAAAATGCACTTCCTCTAGCTCCATTGCCGGGGGAGGCAGTGCTAAGAAAACCTGTTGGCTACCCCCTTCCTGAATTGATGTCATTCCTAAACCCGCCTCCATCAGATCTCCCACCAGAAGTGGAGACTCCTCTGCCCCAACACACCCAGTGTCGCAATCAATCAGGGAGGGCCTGGAACCCTCTTCCAGAACTGGAAGACAAGTTGGAGCCCCCTCTTCTAGGCCCAGAGGTGCCTGCTTAGACTGCTTATTGAACAGGAGGAAGAGGATGGACAGAGCCGTGAGGGCTCCTACCCCTCTCCACCACCGCTGCAACACCCGCCTGCGAATCGTGCCGCCTCCAACCTCGGAGGCTCATCTGCTAGTAGACTGGCTCCCGGCTGCCATTCACTCAACAAAGGTGAAGGAGAAGATGCCACAGTCTGAATCTCCCTCAGCTCTACGCAGACATCTGGAAGATATCCACACTCCCCTAGCTTGAAGCCCCCCGGGGACGGCATCTGTCTCGCATCTACTGCTGCCACTGGTGCATCCTCCTGCCACAAACAGCCACCCGACCGACTCTCTTCATTCTCTGCCTCCGTCTGGTTCAGTCGGTGAAAGAGGGGAGCCACCTCCTCCCTCGTACGGTCGTACCACTACAGCAGCCGACAACTGCCTTTTCCGATACCAACCTCTGGAGCTCGCCTGCTGGAGGGCAGGTTACCAGCAATAATGAAGCCTCCCGCCCCAGACACAACACAGATGGCTGTCCACCGATAGCATTGGGGCAGACTCCATCGGAGCCGGAGCAGACGACGCCCGAACGGCCCGGCTGAGGACCCTGTTCGCCCCCCACTCTGGGGCCGACAGGGTAGGCAGGACAGCTGCCGGCCTCCCTTGCGCCTGGTGCTGGGCCCTACGCACTAGCAGACCTCACCGCCGATGGAGACAGTTGCGGAGACCGTAGATGGAGGGCAGTCGGCGGACGGTCTTGCGGAGCCGACGGCAACCCACCGACAACCAGATCCGCTTGTGGAGCACTACTATAGGGGCCGGAGGAGGGTACCAATGGGCCGAACGGGTAAGGAAGAAGGCCCTGTTTGGGTCCCCCTATTCCCAAAGACAACCCACCGTGGGTCCCCAAATGTGGGCCCAAAAGGCCCACGACGAAACCACCTCCCAAACCGATCCCAGCGCAAAGCAGATCAGGCGACAAATTTGAATTTCAAATCCTAGGCCAAAACATCATCTTCAACCTCTGAAGCCGCCCTCTGAAACCCTAGGGCTCCCACCGCCGCCCCATCATTCGCTAGAACTGATATCCGGACAACAAAAGACACTCCGCCGGCGGCAAAGGTGACGACTGCCGACATTGCCAAGTTGCCGAAGAGGATGACTGAGGTGTCCACCATCATACGGGACCCCGCCGGCACAAGTTGCAAGCTCCCAACTACCACCCAATCGAAAGCCCTGAAGAGGAAAGAGAGGCCTACCCCATCTCACAGAATGAGGGGTATCCCCTCAACCTGCATACGGACGGAGAGATCCATAGGGCTAGAGAAAGCCCCAAGGTCCATCACGGAAGATGCAACAAGACCCCGTTGGACGCGACAAACCCCCCATCCGCCGTCGCCGATGCCTCCTCCTCCTGCTGGCCAACCGCCAAGAAGCTAGACATCGCCACCTGTCGGACCTTCCATTTTCCCCCTCCTCTTCCTCTCCTTCCAACAGTGAGCAAACTCTGACAATCAGGCTAACGTAGACACATCTCCACATCCACTCCATCCAAGCTAGGAGGATCTCAGATGGGACCTCCCCTACCTTCCAACACCCTTTGCCATCCTCCTTCCCCTGCCGAGGTGGCACACCCGCCCAGACGACCTCCGCATAAGAACGGCCATCCACCGGCCCTCTCACCCAGCAGAACCTCATGATGTGGCCAACCCTCCGATAGCAGTAGTAGATGTTACCTCCGAAAGGCCCCGTGATCCCTCCCTTACTAGCTGCTCCTTCGGAGCCCCTACCCTCTGCTAGCGAAAACCACCCCTGCCAAAGAAAAGTGTCGACCTCTCACTGGGAAGCGAAGGACTCCGAGGATGACCTCCGATATTCAACAGCGCCAGGAGGCCATCCCCACCGAAAGATCTCTAGGAGGGGTCAGCAAAAATAACAATCGCAAGCAACTTTCAATTTATTCCAAAGGTTTAGCCATTTTAGCAAGGAAGACGGAATCGGGGATCGGGATCGGATCGCCTGGTCCCAA
The DNA here is from genome assembly GCA_022559845.1 of Amorphophallus konjac. NCBI lineage: Eukaryota > Viridiplantae > Streptophyta > Magnoliopsida > Alismatales > Araceae > Amorphophallus > Amorphophallus konjac. The sequence goes on from JAHNEJ010000054.1 coordinate 172,493, forward strand.
ACCGATCCGGATCGGTGGGATCGGCCGATCCCGGCCGAGTCAGACTAGCTGACTCAGTTAAAGATACAAATGTCTAAAAAATCTAAAAAAATATGAAAAAATAGAAAAACTATTCTAACATAGATTTATATCAAATTTAATGTGAAATAGGTGACATTTGCTCATCATTTTGTGAAATAGGTGGATGCATTGATTACGTGCATGTATCTATGTGCATCAGTCTTCTGCATTTTTTACAAGTATAGCATGGCTGTGTATACTTGTAAAAAATGCAAGATTGTGATGCACATTGATTACGTGCATGTATCTATTTCATTTCCTGTTTATAGGTTTTTGTTGCATATTAATACTGCAAGATGGATGGTCTTTCAGATTGATGCTATTCCTGTTTGGAATGCTTGGGGTCATGCATTGATTCGGATGGAACACTATGTACAAGCTCGTGTGAAATTCAAGTGAGTCACATAGGGTCAGTAAAACTTTTATCTAAGGGAACATAAGTTAAGAAAATTAAAATGGTCATGTTACTCACAGTTGGATATGATGATACATTAACTAGCTTTATCTTTTTTGTTGATTTCTATAGTGATGGTTTATGAACAAGCTTGTGTGGATTTGAAAATTGTCTGAATGAGAATGGACCATCTAAGCTTTAGCAGGATCAGGTGACCCTGGTTCAAACCATGGACTTCAGACAACTTATATCCATTTCTTGCTAGTTTTCACAAATAAGCAAGAATGCAGAATCGGCCTAGGATCGCCTGGGATCGGCCGATCCCAGGCCGACCCAGCCCAATCCGGCCGATCCCGGGCATGGATCGGTTCAGGCCGGATCGGGATCGGGCCGTTTCGCCCGAAATTTGATCAGATCGGGCGATCTGATCCGATCCCCACCGATTCTACCTTCCATGCATTTTAGTTACATGATTACAAACAATATCATATTGTAGTGAACACAAAGTGCAGTGAAAAAATTATAACAATTATAAGGTACTTAGAAAATAGGTATACCTTTAAGAAGACACATTTACCATACTACCATTATTAAATTAGAGTGTGATAAACCAGAAAATTTATATGCAAATAAAAGCATCTCCAAGATGCCATATTTAAGAATCTACTTAGAGAAATGGTAACATCATAAGCAATGATCAATTTAGCGGGACTTACTGCAAGCACTAGGAAACATCCTACAGAAAATCTAGCCCTACACATATCAACATTTGTCGGTAATATTTTTGCTTAGAATCTTCTCATTAGTTGATTTCCAAAAGATGAGCACAAGAAGGCTAAGAAAAGGCCTTTGCCCATTATTTCCATCCAAAGTGGATCTCAGTCATTTAGAACCTCTATGAAAATTAAAAGGTACAAGCAGGCACCTTGCTGTTGTGTTATTAAAAAGATGATGATGGTATAGCAATAACCTCCTCAATTTTTAAGGATGCTCAATAAGGGATGAGTTCATAGTTGTCAAGGCGCCCGCCTAGGCGCTGCTTAAGCGGCGCCTAGACGGGAAGGCATTTTTTTGACAACAAGGCGCCCCCACGCCTTGTTGGGCTTGAAAAAGGCGCCACCTAGGCGCCGCTTGGGTGGCCTAGGCGCCCAAAGCGGCGCCTAGGCGGCCCCCTTCTATCTTCGTCTCTCTCTCCCTCTTCTCCCCTGTTATAAATAGAAATTTTCTTCTGGGGGCTCCGCCCCTGAAAATCCCCGTAAGGGGCGCTGCCCCCTTGACCCCCGCGACCTGACCACGCAAGTCGATCCGCGTGCGAGGGCGCACGATGGCAAGTTCGAGCTCCACACTCTAACACACTCTCTCTATTTCTCTCTCACACTCACAGTGAGACCCACCCTCTCTCTCTCTCCTGCCCCCTCTCTCTGTCTGTCTATCTCTTCTCTCCCCTTGCCCCCTTCTCTCTCTTTCCCTCACCCTTCCTCCTCTCTCTCTCTCTCACACACACACAGTTCGCAACTATCTCTCTCAGTCCCTCTCTCTCTATCTTGCCTTCCCCCCTTTTCAATTAATAATGGGGTTAATTTGTTAATAAATTATTTTAAATTTTAATTTGAATTTTGTATGTCTTATTTTTTTTACAGTGGTCATCTATGGTACTTCCCTAGTTATGTGTATATTTACTTTATTATTGATTGTATGTGATAATGGGAGATGTCTTTTTCTTTTCGTATCTACTTTATATTATATGTATGTTATTTCGAGTATGATTTGCATATTTTTGGAAGAAATTGACAAACATCAGGTTAGTGTTTTATTCATTCTGAAAGTCCAATTTTTATTATTAATTTTATCTCAAAATGAATTTTGATATTTTATTGCAATGTCATTTCTATTAATTTTTATTTCTATGTTCATACTAGTGTTGTTTCCCATATTTGTAGTAATCATGATTAATTTATATATAAAAAATTATGTATATATTAATGATGATATTTTTTATGAACTCGACGTCTAAGCGCCGCTTAGGCAGGCGCCTAAGCCCTTAGGCACTCAAGGACCCCAAGCTCGCCTTGGTCGCCTTGTCGCCTTGACAACTATGGATGAGTTCCAATATCATAAGTGTTTCCTCATGGGAACGTCTGTGAATTTGATTGATTGCTCTTCGTGCATTGAAAATAGACATATATATATTTTGAATTTAGTGATCTAGTAAATTACTAATGATAGTCAACATGGTGCATGTCGCTGTGGAGCAAACAAGGGAAATGGAGCCCATATGACAAATAGAATTCAAAGGAAACATCGATGAAAGGACAGTGAGAAACAAATATGACGACATCATCAATGTGGAAGCTCCTTAACACCCAAACTTCGATATGGATTATACTGAGACTATTGGCATCATGTAAAGAAAGCGATGTACTTCTCTCCATCTCCAATTTCCTGTGGACATTCTATGAGGTGTCTTTGAGATATTGTAAAGTTGCTGCAGAAAGAAAAACTGAACCACAATTTCAGTAATAAAAGGGGACAGAAAAAACATTAGATGAAATGAGAATTCATCTTGGATGACATTCCCCATAGGGAGAGAAAAGATCGACAATCTGTTCTAGGTAAACAATCATAAATCCAATTTCAGGTTGAAAGACTCAAAAAGTTGGCACAGATCTGCTGCAATACGATCTGCTTGGTGACTCGAGTTACAATTACATCTCTAAAAGACAAAGCATCTCAGAGACCTCATCACTAACAGCCTTCTCCATCTTCGAGTGTCCTTTCCCTACCACAGTCAGATTCCCTCTTACTCATCCTTAAAACTGGATATATAAAGCAAGCAAGCTTCAGTTTTAAACAGTTCCTAGCCCACACGAAATCCCCCAACCCAAGCACAGAATGTCAATTCCTTTTCTGACATAAGCATTATTGGGCAACGCTCCCACACCTATCACCAATTCTCACAACATTCCCAACACCAGCCCTCTTGAAAAGAAGAAGGGGACCGTTCCCTTCCCGGGCACTTCCTCTGTACCTTTTTTTAGTGTTTTCCCATACATAAGAAACGAGTGAAGACGGGCAATTTACCAAATGTTGCTTTGCGACCTCCTCTCCGCTTCCCTGTCACATCCTCCCAATTTCACTTCTCTACCTACCATCTTCAATTCCGCACCTCCCTATTGAAGGTAATCAATTCTACCATTCCCCAAATTCCACTTCCCTCTTCACTGTGTTCCAATTCCCCATCTACCACCGCAGGTAACCAAAGCAAAAATAGTTCTTTGATCAAATTATGATGTTTTCAACTAGCCAGGGAGCCAGATTCCTCTTGTCTCAGCGAGATCCACCGACAAAGGGAACATGATTTACCCATTCAACGCGACGGCTGCAATTAAATTGAAACCAAATACGAACCGCACAAACACGACAGAGAGGGGGCAATTCTCAGAGGAAAAGGAAGACTAGAGCAAGAAATGGGAAGTGCAGAAGAGGAGGGAGAGGACAGAGGAGAAAACGAGCAAAACGTACGTGGCGGAAGAGGGCCCGAAGAGCGGGTTCTCGCGCAGGGGCTGGAAGGAGAAGCGGCGGAGGAAGCCGGCGACGCACTTGCCGAAGGGCTTGGCGTGGCCGTTGCAGTTGTTGACGTACATGGTCACGATGAACACGGCCACGTTCGCCACCACGAACATGGGCACCATCCACGACGTCCACCCCGCATCCGCCCGTTCCACCTCGTAGTACTCCCCCACCCGCCCCGCGCCGCCACCCGCAGAGGCGTACCCCCCATTGTAGTAGCCGCCCCTCTTTCCGGCCCTGCCGCCCTCCACATCGTCGCTCGCCATCTCCCTCGCCCCCTGTCTTCCACTTTCCCTTCGTCCTCCTCCTCCACCCTCCACTTCTCCCTTATATCCCCCCCACACACACACACACTCGGAGACTTCTGACGCTAGGGCAGGTGGTTCCGGTAACGACTCCCCCCTTTCCCCGATCTGGGTTGCGTTAAAAAAGACAGCTTTTGCGTGGAAAAGACTCCAAACACAAATTTTCACTTCTCTGAAGGCTTGGCTTGGAAGGGACGAGCTACCAGTGGTGCTGGTAGCGGTGGTCGCGACGGCATGGGTTGGTCGGAGTGTCGGAGAGAAGCCACGCCAAGCCAGGCCAAGCAATGGAAACTTCGGAGGACCACTCTGGCTTTGGTATTGGAGTCGTTTCCCGGCTGTAAAACGGGGTGAGAGGGAACGGCGGGTCGTAGCACAAAGAAGAAGAGGAGGAGGAGGAGGACGACTTGGACTGGGCCCCACTTTGGTTTCATATGAAATGACGGTAATGCCACTGGAATCCCTTCGCAGAGACCCCGCCAGCACACCAAAAAACCCCGCCCGCGTCCGATTCCCCGGATCGGATAAATTCCGCGGTGTGGGCGTGTCTGACTACTTCGGGTGCCCGCTGCTTTATTTTTTTTGTTTGATAACGAAAAATTTAGTAGAATAATACGGAGAGTTAGAGCGATTTATTGGGTCACCTAAATTTAAATCTTACCCTCAATATAGTTAATATGTATTGTGTGAAAATATTTAAATGACTGTTCCTTAGTTACTCTTTTACATACTATTAATATAAAAGTGATAAATTGGTAGTTTTTATTCTAACAATAGTCTATTTATTAAAATTTTAATAAAAAGGTGTATTACCTTTACATTGTTATATAGTTTCATAACGCATGGTATTATCTTGATTGTATTTCTTTCGTATCAATGGCACCAAACTGAACATACGTACCATTAAAAATATAACCAAGTCAATTAAGATATAGCGTCCAACATTTGAACAGTACAAAGTAGAACATCCCAGGCATATATATGTAACTAATTTATCTATCTTAGTTTCCAATATATCATGTTAAATTTTCCCTTGTCCTAATTCACTCAAAACCAAAACAAAAAAACAATAGACAAACAGAGAATACCATTACTATATATATATATATATATATATATATGACATTAAAAAATAAAAAATGTTAAAAATTGGTACAGTCATAGGTCATACATGTAACCGTATCGAGGACTCTAAGTGAGTCTGTTGGCAAAGACCTCGTCTCCTGGTGGATAGGTTTCAAGTTCCACTCCCAAGAGAGTTTATTTAACAAACATTTAATCCTCCACGTGAATCCGAAATTTGTTAGCTTTGAGTAAAAAAAAATGTGTAAACTCAGATCTCTCTCAATTCGCGTAAATCTGAATATCACTGTATTATATGTCAGTGATTAAAAAAATTATATTGGGAGGAAATGACGTGGTAAGAGAGAGAGAGAGACAGAGAGAGGAATGGGCAGTGGGTCTGATCTGTTGATGGGTTGGGGGTGGCGTCCTGGCAACCTCGTGAGAGGGGAGGGCGGGGGGTTGCCGTCACCGTGACCCGGCGAGTCCCGCGTGTTTCCGCGAAGAGACGACGCTACGTATGCGATGGCGGCGTTTCGCGTCTCCGCGCGTTCGGTGTGTGCCCTCTGCGATTCCGGGTAGGACCCGCCCGGTCGGCCGGGCCCACACCACCAACTGACGCGGCACGTAGAAAAACAGATAGAAATGGTTTTATATCCTGACATTAACATCCCAATCTGATGGTTTGTTGTTACCATCAGAGAGCCGGGAGGGAGGATGCCTTCATATTCTCTCTCGTCTGTTAATTTTTTGCTTTCTAAATTTTTTAGTTCGATTACTTTTGATTGATGGATGTTGGACCTTACAAGTGAGTTATGGAGTAATTATCTTTCCATGACAAGTTTCTAATTTGAAGTTACGTACATTAATCGAAGAAAGAGACTTTTGAGAGGGGCATTGACTAGGTGTCATTGTATAGATGGGCACGAAGTGGCTTTCAATTACAAAAACTTCAATAAACACGTCACATTTTGTTGTTACTACTTTAATACCTGATTATTCTAGGATAATGACAGAAATTTGGACATGATGGATTAATTTTCGTAGTGGCTCAGGGGAGCTCAATTATCCTCTCTCTCTCTCTCTCTCTCTCTCTCTCTCTCTCTCTCTCTCTCTCTCTCTCTCTCTCTCTCTCTCTCTATATATATATATATATATATATATATATATATATAAAACAGGCACACCACATTGTGTGATTAGGGGTGTGTTAGCCAAGTTTTTAATTAAAAACTGCTTTTTGACGTCTGCTTTTTTATATGGAAAAAACATCATGTGGTTATAAGTCATTTTGACAGGTGTAGCAGCTGAATCTTCTTCGGTAATCTTATTTTTATCTTAATTTATGGGACTTCTCATTTTAAAGAACTTCCAAAGTGAAGGTAATATTTAGAACAATTTCCGGTTGGAATTATTTTTGGGTCGTGTAAACTTTTGGCCTATTATTATTTTTAAAAGAGGACATTAGAAAGACCTCTTTAATTGACCATGATATTTGACCAGAATCAAATCTTAAATGAATATTTGGCCATAATCATTGGATACTATATTCAGATAAATATTTGACTGATCAAATGTCAATTCGAAATCGCCTGGATATATCCATTGACAATTCTAGAAAGAACAACTCCATATTAATTGATTTTTGTTGTTACAAATTAATGGACCAGAGTAATGTTATCCAGAGAAAGGGGAACAAAGTACACATGAATAATAATGAGTGGAACTTGATAAATATTGATTCGAAGAAGATTGCCTTTTCAAGAAAAGATTTCGTAGGAATATCTCGATGTGCAGTTCCTTTCCATGTAAACAATTCGAATATTTCAAAATGTAGTAGAAATAAATGTACCTCTCCACGTTGCACTTTAACATGTAGAAGAAGTTTGTAAGTATTTTTTTATATAAAAAAACAGTACATTCCAAAAGATTATATATGCTGTCCCTATCTATGCAACAAACCTTGACATCACTACAAGACAGTTTCATCATTCAGCACATTCAATCTAGAGACTAGAATGCATGAACTGCACATGTCATCCCTCGTTCGTACAATTTCACTCGAAGACCATTGCCTTGGATTGTGCTTTTGTACGCACTTTACTTGATAGGTTGACGTCCATAAAATAACCATTTTATGACTTGTTGAACATGTCATTCTCTACACATAATTTACACTGTAAAGGAGCATTTCCATCCTACTCAAAGATAGCCTAACAGCTCAGCTCATTCGAGAGCATAAAACGGGACCAAATTGAGCTATCAAATCACGACACATTATATATGCTAGAGCCCCCCTCCGCCAGGTCTAGGGCCGGGCGGAAAGCCTATGGGATAACACCATAAGGCCCCGATGTTTAGCTCAGAATGTTAAAAAAGAGTATTAACTCTACTAACCCAGAATCGAGTACTAACTCAACCTTAAGCCCACGAGGAAGCTGAGTATTAACTATGTCCGAGTCAACGTCATGCATCACGAATATTTACTCGCTGCAAAACTAATATATGGGAAGGAGTATTAACTCGAATCCCCGATGAGGGTCCTAGCCCAATGAAAATGATATCGAGTTTGTCACGATGGCATAGGGACTGAATACCCAACATCAAATCATAAAGGATTTTTGCCCGATGGTAAGTGCATCAAGCCTTAGCTCAATGAGGGCCTTTTAACCCAAATTCTTGTACCTCGAGCCTTAGCTCGATGAAGTGCTCTAACCCAATGGGTCAGTCTTAGCTCAATGCTTAAACCCAAGGAGAGTTATTGCCCAATGGAGTTTCAAATTTCGACCTAACCAGACAAATCTATCAACTAAAGGGAAGCATATCTCTACTGTGAAATTCGTGCCGAGTAGTGAAAATCATGATTACAAGTGACGTAGGTTGAGTCAAACTTCCACGTGCCAATACCCCCCAATTTGCAGCCACTACTTGCTCAAGGGCCATGATGACAGTGCAAACTAGCGATAGAATCTCTCATGTTACTGAGATATAAACTAGCTTACCTCCTTGCGTGGCGAAATTAACTCCTCTCCAGTTGACACCAAGGCACAATAATTGACACATAATTAAAGGTGTGTCATGACCTACAATTTCTCAGATTAACGCAATGATCATGATCACCGACCGTCATCAGCTATAAAAGGGAGATCTTCTCGCCTTTTTCATAGGTACGAAAAAAGGAGGAAAGAGAAAAAAGAGTGATCACAACATCTTAGTATCCACAAATCCCAACCTTACTTTCCTACTCTAACTTAAACATTGGAGGGGTTACCCCAAGAGTAAAACTCGGTCCCCCCTGATCCTTTATCTTTACATGATACCAAGTTTTTTAGCTGAGACATGATCTATTTTCATCAACGATATCTCAGGGCCACCAACGGTCCGAAAAAGTTGCGAGTTTTCCACCTCTACATATACGAATAGAGTTTGAAGTGTCATATAACATTTGGAAATTAGTAATACTTGCTACACACTTAGGTGTGCAGCAACTCACACACACCCCCACCTCACGTGTAGAAATATTTTATGACTTGTTGAAGATGTTCTACGTGTGGGGCTTGCATCTCCTATTCCACCGATCTTAGTTGGACCAATAAGATGAGGGGGTGTAGGAGTTATTACACACCTTGGTGTGTTGGGTCTCCTCTGAGATGGTACGATGAGGGAGAATGTTGGGCTGAATTATGTTTAAATGATTGACAACATGATGAATGGTTTTGAGTGATGGCAACAGTCTAGTTTGACTTGGTTGACTTTGTCAACTTTATTTTGACATGATGTTGTATGTATTTTGATGACTTTTATATGCCAGATGATCATATAAATGTTGTTTGCTTTTTATACTTAGTATTTGCACATGAATTAAGTTGGTGCAACATTTAGTCAACTTTGCATTGAGTCCGTGCATAGGACGCATCTCATGCGTATAAGATCTGTGCATGCATGAATTAAGTCGGTGCAAATCTCTGTAGAAGTCAGTGCACATTTCCTTAGGCACTATTAAGGTCTATGCATGTTTCACTCAGTGCATAAGATTCATGAGCCTTAAGTCATTGCATTGGTCCTTGTTGCACGCGACCAAATCCGTGCATGGTTAGTTCAAGGCACAGTAAGTCGGTGCAACGATTGATGTCGCATATCATCAAGTCGGTGCAACTCTAGCACCGTGCACATAAAGTCTGTGCACACTTCGATGGCTTGTCTGTACATGAGTTTTCTGTGAGTCGTGGGTTTGTGCAAGTCAAGGCATGCTGCATAATAAGTCTGTGCATGTATCGCTTTATTTTTTGGCTGAGTCTGTGCATAACATTATCGCACATAGTAGAAGGTCTGTGCAATCCATTTCCATGCACGCATAAAGTCTGTGCACATGTCTTTGGTAAGTCTGTGCATAAGAGTCTTATCCGTCTTGAGTCTGTGTAAGTGTAGGCATGATGCATAACATAGTCTGTGCAACCTTTTTCTCTTGCACGAACAAAGTATGTGCAAAGTTTCCCACTACAAATCGGGTCAGTGCAACGCTCGCACTTTGCACATACATAGTCAGTGCATTCCATACTTGTGCGCACACTATGTCAGTGCACCTTCTGTATCTCGCACACACATACTCTATGCACTTCCACTCTGGGGATATATCAAGTCTGTGCACATGTGTGCTGCGCGAACATTAAGTCCGTGCATATGTAATCTAATGCTAATCTGAGTCTGTGCACTTCAGTTATGACAATATATCAACTCTGTGCAATTCTTTATCTCTTGCATAACTGTCTTAAGCTGACTTCGAGTCTGACACTTTGACAGGATGCTCGTTCGGGGAAGTTGAGAATGGCACGTGATCCAAGAATGGAAGATGTGCCAGGATCGTGACACGTGGAAAGCAGTCGAGCTGGGATGCTGCCACGTGACCTAGAAATGTCAGATCTGGATAAGGTAATTGGGCGAAAAATGTGGTGAGCACGCGCCCTACCTCTCTGCTGTTGCCTATAAACAAGAAGATTCTCCTTCAAGAGAAGACTGATCGTGAAAAGAGATTTGAAGCAGAGAGAGCAAGAGCCAACACGATCCAGAAAGAAGAAGCAGAGAGAGCAAGAGCCAGCACGATCTAGAAAGAAGAAGAGAGAGAGCTTTGAGAAAAGAGATTTGGGAGAGCTGTTTGAGAGAGTTCTATCATCAGTCTCCTAGTTCAGAATCGGAGCTGATTTGCTCACTGTTTGAGCTACATTTCCATCTGAGTTTTGAATCTTCATTTGTTTCTTTTGTTTTCTTCGAAACTCTTATTCCGTCAAGCTGTGAGTCAGCGGGAGCAGAGGAGGATTCCTCTGGACAGCAAGCTGTAACGCTCAACAGTTTGTAGGGATTTGTCCCCGAAGCTGTGGATGAACGACAAGCTGTAAGTCAGCAATGAAGCCACACTCTGATTTGAGTGTGGGGTGGACGTAGATCTCTGGATTGAGGTTGAACCACCTAAAACCCCTGTCTACTGTGCGATTGCTTTGTGACTTGTGTTCATCTTTGCATTTTGTTCATCGTTCAGTAGATGGTTGTTTAGGATCGCATAAGGGCTGATCTACTTGATTTGTTATATTTTGATTGTGATTGAGTGCTTTCAGACCATCTTGGAGTAGCTTGTTTTAATTCCGCACTAGTAGCTGCTATAGTAAGTTTTTATTGGGTGATTGATCTATTCACCCCCCCTTCTAGATCACCCTTCAGTTGGTATCAGAGCCTAACTCTTTTCAGGGATCAACATCCTAAAGAGGAAACGGCCATGGACGCTAGAGGGATGACGGCTGAGGGACATTCTACCACCAAGCCTCATACTTCGATGGATCTAACTACACATACTGGAAGAACCGTATGCAAGTCTTTCTGAGGGAAAAGGACTATGAAATCTGGAAGGTGGTAAGCAAAGGACCGTTCGAGTTGCACCCGAACGAGGATGTTTGGACGAGAGAGGAAATCAGAAAGTCCACTCTCAACTGGAGCGCCATCAACGCAATTCAGTGTGCTCTTCACCCCCATAGAGTTCTCCAGAATTTCATCATGCGCTACTACAAAGGAGATGTGGAATAAACTAGAGGTTATTTACGAAGGAATCTCGCAGGTGAGGGAGACCAAGGCGAATCTACTGGTCTCAGAATATGAAGCTTTCAGAATGAAGCCCAGCGAGAGCATTATAGAGATGTACGCACGCCTCACGATAATCACCAATGGTCTTAGAAGTCTGGGGAAAACTTATTCTGACTACGAGATTGTCAGGAAGATATTGCGATCCCTGACTCCGATTTGGCACACCAAAGTAACTGTTATCGAGGAGTCCATGGATATGCAGAACACGAAGGTTGATGAGTTGATTGGCTCATTGATGACTTACGAGATGAATCTGCCGAAGACCGAAGAGCTAGAGAAGAAGAAGAAACCGATCGCTCTGAAAGCTAGCTCCAGCCGATCCAATCATAGTGGATCGTCCAGTGATCAGAGCCACTCTGGGTCAGAGCTTGAAGGAGATCAGCTTGCTATGCTGACCAGGAAGTTTAGAAGGTTTCTAAGAAAGGAAGGAAGAAATCTCAGCAGAAGACAATATGGTGGCCGAAGGCAAACCATGTATAAATCTAATCCTGCAACGAAAATTGATACTACTGTTTGCTATCACTGCAGAAAGGCGGGCCACATGAAGGCAAACTGCCTAGAGCTCCAGAAGTTCAAGGAGAAAGCCAAGAAGAAGAATCCTAATAGGAAAGCCATGGTGAGTACCTGGAGCGATGAGGACTAGGGCACCTTGAGTTGTACCTCGGAAAGTGAAGATGAAGAAAAGCCAATCTGTCTGATGGCTAATGATGATAAAGAAGATGAAGCTGATGAGGTATCCTCTCCTTTCGAACATTATACTATTGCTGATTGGGAGGATGCATATGGTGATTTGTTAGATAAGGTTGATGACATCAGAATAGAAAATAGACATTTAAGGAAGAAAGTTAATTCTCTCATGAATGATACTATTTTGTCTGATAGAGTTACCTTTCTTGAAATTGAGAATGATATATTAAAGAAAACATGTGCTGAATCTGATGACATGAAAATTGCCTTGACTGATGCTAGAGAAGAAAATGACATGCTGAAAAATGACATTGATGAATTGAAACTTAAATTGCAGAAATATGAGAATGAAATGAAAATGGTAAATGAGAAATATGATGTTGTGTTGTGTGTTAATGATGAATTGAAGAAAATGATAGAAAAGGCTGAAAAGGATAATGAGGACAAACAGAAAATCATTGAAAACATGACCCAAGGAATAGAAAATTTGAATGCTCTGTTGGGGTCTAAAGTTAATTTCAGAAAAGAAGGTCTCGGCTGCAATCCCACAGCCAAGAAAATCCTTGAAGTAAAAACAATCTCATTTGTGACTGAGAAGGAGAAGAGACCTCTTATTAAGATGAACTGTGGAAATTCTGTTGTTAAAAATGTTAATTCCAAAATACCCAGTGCCAAAGACAAGGGTAAGTAAAAAGTTGGTGAGTCCAGCCATGTTAGTACACACTGTCCCACTCCTCAGGGAAGGGCTCATATTAGGGGTCAATCGAGTCAGTTCTACCAACCCAGAGTCCAGACCTATCACACCCATTATCATGCACAGTCACATCATATCAATAAGTCTGGATGGAATAGAATTCAAGGGAGGTCTGAATTTCATCTATATCCGACTCAGAATTACAGACCTCAAACCATGAATTGGGTTAGGAAGTCTAAGACATGGGCTCCCAATAGACAAACTCCTTTTTGTCAGCCCAGAACCAACACTGGCCACAATTTTCTGAATGCTCATTGGCCTAGGCACTGGCACAAACAAACTCACACTGCTAATAACCATGGTGCCATGACACAAAAGAAGAAAGGAAAGACTCAATTTGTCAATGCTGAAAGGAAGAGAAACAATAAAAGGAATGTTAAAAAATCCACCAAACAAACAACGTTTAAACAGATGTGGATTCCAAGGAATTTGTTGTGTTGTTTGAATAACTCTGCATATGCTATGGAGCCCAAACATTTTTGGGTTCCAAACGTTTCTCCGTGATTGTGATTGCAGGTATGCCTAGCACCCAAGCACAACATGTGGTACCTGGATAGTGGCTGCTCCAGGCATATGACAGGAGACCAGGCTAAATTTTGCATGCTGACTGAGAAGAATGGAGGCCTTGTCACCTTCGGAGGAAATACAAAGGGTAAAATCATCGGATCAGGTGAGATAGGTGTTGGCACTCAAAATGTGATAAACGGCGATCGAGTCGCAAAGACTAATGATACGACCCACTGAAGCACAGAAGCCGATGAAGATCGACTTACTGAAGACTCCTCAAGCTGCCAGAGCCCCAAGTCACCTGGAATGAACACCGGGGACTTCGCCTTGGGAGAATCAAGATGAATCCACAACCAACCGACAGTGCTACCAAGCCTGCCTAATGATTCGGCATCGACTCCGTCATGCCGCTACCCTGCACCCGTCGCCCGACCAAGGACGACGGTCTACCTGGTGGCTCGCCACCTGAACAAAGACTCTCCTGAAGAGGAAGAATGCCATCGGCCCTTCGTAACAAGGAACCGGAGGCTCAGGCAGCAGAAGGTCCCGATCACCCGACACGGGTTCGGCTTCTCACTATATTGGGTCCGTTAGTGGCCGAATGATCGCCAATCAAGGAGGAATTGTTTCGGATGCCATATCATCCCACAAAGAGGCTTCAAGCACTAGCCAGACCGAACCGGAAGCATGAATCATAGTGCCAAAGGCCATGTCAGCGGAAAACCCGCGCACTCAAGCCAAACACACACGGAGTTCGGATCAGAGACGTACGCCGTACCGAGAGCTTCGTCAAAGCCCCGTCAAGGTTTTTCAAGGACCGTGGCGAGAGGAAGAGTCAACGGGGGCTTCCGGGACCATCCCTGGACCCATCGGCTAACCCGGGTCGAGCGAACAAGCCAAATCGGCGCACCAAGGAGCCCGGCGCCCCTTTATCCGGCGCCACCAAGTCCGGCGCGCCAAAAGGCAATTTGGGGGGTGTCTCCCCGGTGCCACTGAGTCCAGCGCGCCCTCTATGGCGCCGGATTGGCTGGTGGCTATATAAACAGCCCTTGTTCGAAGAGAAAAAAAGGAGAAGGAGAAAAAAAAGAGGAAGAGCACGCAGAGAGAGATCGAGAAAAAGAGCGCCACCAATCAGAGCGAAGGAGCAAAGGGTTTCTTGGGGAGAAAGCTCTCTCTGAGAATCTCCCGTGGCCACCGCTCTGCTCGGCCCAAGCTCTCGTCACCAGAGAAGAAGAATCTTTGCTCTCTACTTAGGTGGGTCGCCGTGGTGTCCCTCGTCGATCCCCCTTTCATTCGTTTTCTTTCTCTCTGTTGCAATGTAAGTGAGAAGGGGGGAGGGGCGATGATATGAGCCTTTCTTCCTCCCCCTTTCTCACCATCTTTCTTCAATCTCCCTTCCTCTCCGCAACTCCTCCCGTGGGGGTGATGTAAGCGATGCCCGAGCGACAACGCCGGCATCAAATGCTATGGTTTGTCGAAGGGTTCCTCGTGAATGAAAAATATATGTGCATATGCGCTAATGGTGTATGAATGATGTCGTTTATTCTCTGTTCTCTTCACGCCACTCTTTTGCTTCTCTGTGCGTCTTCCTTTTTTTGCCATGGAGCCGACGTTGTGCCACGGTGCCAGCGCCGGAATGAGCAATATGCCATTTCCTTTTCGTCTGTGCATCTAACGATTTGGTTGAGCGAAAGGCCCCTCGGATCCATCTCCTCGGCGTCGTATATGCCCTTGTGATCCATGGGCTACAGCAATCACTCCCCCCCCGGGGTTTCTCTTCTAATCGAACGTTAAAAGTTTTCATCGTCAGAGGTGCATCCATATGTATGTCCCTTCAACCTGTCTTGGGCCATCTTCTTCATCCCCCCTTCTGTTCTCGACTATGAACAGAGGGAGATGGGGCCGTCCCCACACTTCTCGTCACTGTTTTCTAACCGTCGACTGATGAGTGTATAACTAATCTGTTAGCGCTCACCGGCATGCATACATGTACATCCACGAGCACTGATATTGATCTGCTCATTGTGCAAGTTTTCCCCATCGTGCCGCTTTGCCGTTTTATTAGTAAAATTCTGTGACCCGGGGAGGGGAAACATTCCCCTAATTTCTCATCCTAATTGCTCGGTCTGCAGGAGCCCATTCGTCGATAATGGATCTCCGAAGGCCAACGAGTGCACAAGAATCGGGTTAATCCCAACATTTCAAATCCACGGTCCTTAATGGGCCTCGTGGTGGCCGTGAGATGGGCGCCCCTCGTAGACTGGCCCTCGGGGTTCTCCCTCTCTACCGGTTGTCCCGACTTAGACGTGGTACCGACTCGGGTTGCGTGCCCCTCGTAGGCTAACCCTCGGGGTCTTCGCTCCCGATGTGAGTCGCGCTATCCATCTACTTTCCACCCGCGAACTCGGTGCCCCTAGTAGGCTAGCCCTTGGGGTTCTCCTATCCGTTTGGGTCTGCCGACTGCCATTGCGCCACCCGGCTCTTTAGGGGTTGATCCGCCATGTGAGCATTCCCCGCTTCTCCCCGACAAATCCTCCGGGATGGGGAGATGCTGCAGAAACTTCGACTCGAACAAGTTTTGACTCGGAATGATCACCGCGCTCGAGTACGAACCTTGCACGAGTCTATGACTTGGCTTCCAGACGGCCCAGGGCCGATCCGATGAATACCTGATGCAGTAAACTTCAAAAATCTGCTAAAACATTTTAATAAGTCAAAAAATAAACTAATAAAACTGTGGTTTCTGTGGAATGGAGCTAGATCGGCGCCATCGTCACTCGGCGCGCCTTAAAACGGCGCGCCCTAAAACAACGCGCCCCGTTCCGGTGCGCCAGTCAGAAGGTCGCGCCGTTGTAACTCCCCTTTTTTTGCCTACGTTTTATCACGCCGTTGTAAGCTTTGACCTACGCTTCCAGCGCCGTTTTAAGCTCTACACCTACGCGCACCGCACCGGTTTCGCTCTGAATCGCGTCGTTGCGCCGTTTCGATCCTCTCCTCACCTTCGGGGTGACCCCCAATGCTAATAACAGAAGTAAATGAACCCTGTGATCAATAAGCCGAATAAGCTGGTTTGTCTAAACCTTAATTAATTAGATTCATAGCTTCATCATCATGATTGAGTTTAAGCATTCGCATTGCATCAATGTATGCTTGAGTGCGCGAGCCCTTGGTATATCAAATGTCATTAGTGGAAAGCCGGGCAATGCCCGACAGGAAGCTCTTGTCATGCGTGATGATGGTCTCCGGACCTAAGTCCTCCGCCACGTATTGAGGGTTTCGCCTTAGTGAACTGTGCATGATAGGTTATAATATCTTGCATGATCATCTGCATCCTTTGCATTCTTTATTTCGGCCTCGACAACCCATTATCTCGACAATTAATCAAAGGTCTTCCCTCCTCGCGGGGGATGTAATTAACGCCATAGCCTTTATGGTATGGCGGACAGCTGGTCCCGACCGAATCTCACTCTCGCCCGACACGGGTCAGAATGAGCGCACAATAAACTCGTCACTCCGGTGACTGGCATGTCAAATAATAAATAAAATGAGTAAGCTTAAGCTTTAAAATAGCGCGTCACCAAGTTGGCACGCCCGGTGGGACCAGTGTCACCTTTCATCTCTTTGCCGAGATACTTGGGCTTCGAGGCCCTCCCAAAGGCTGCTGATCATCGATTTGTTGGTCTTTTCAGGTAGACAATGACAACAACGACTGGGCTGACTGGCATCGGCTTTGGCCCATCAATCGTTGATGGTCATGCGCGAGGGTACCTGGCGGTGCCCATGGTCTTCGGCAACTTCCCTGCTATTGTTGGCTTCCCCAACTTCCAGGGGTTAGCCTTTGTGGATATGCTGGAGGTGGAACCCTCGAGCCCGTCGAGGGAGCTGCAAAGAAGATAGAGCCTCTGAAGGCTCGATGCTGTAGTGACTCACCCAAGAGTCCAACCCTGGTCGCCAGCTGCCTGGTGCACCATGCCATCCATGGGGTTCGCCCCGATGCTGCCAACAAGAACTCTGGAGGTCGTCAGCGCAAGCAACTCCGGAGGAGTACTGCTGTGGTTACCGGATCTCTGTCGCAATCTGGTAAATCCATGATGGTTGGTGGCGTATGCGTCTTCCTCAATGGATGCGACGCACGAATAGTCCCGGACTGGGTCGTCCCTGCCGTCCCCGTCCGCAACTCATATCAAGCCCTCGCTGGAAGGAGGGCGGAAAGAGAAGAAGCTGGCCGCTACGGCCAAGAGGTTGGCCCCCAGGCCAAAGAAGTTTAAACAGGTGTGGGTCCCCAAGTGGGTCCAGCCTGTCCACTAAGTGGCACCTGTCTGTCGCTGCACTGCTCGCGACGAAAGGGAAAAAAAGGAAGGAAAGGGGTCTGGCCCCGAGAGAAGAAGAAGTGGTTGCGGACCCTCCGCGCCGCGAAAGCTTTCGGGCCTGCGCCCGCCACGCCAACGTCCCTGTTGTGGGACGAAGATTCCAGCAACCTGTCGATAAGGCTCGGCTAGCTTACATCTCTTCTGCAGAAGGTCGACAACTGTCCCCCATCCTACATCAAGAACGGGGTCGAGAAGAGATGACCAACATGGTCAAGAACTATTTTCGAGGGCTAGGCAACCCCTCGCTTGGACAGCAGCGGCTGATGCAAGCAACCGCAGCTAATGAAGACTACTACCTATCAATGGCAGTTGAAGAAGATGCAGGAGAAAGGATGATGGTGTCGTTAGTTGACGACAATGGCTATAATGACGGCTTTGAGACCGAAGCCGATGAAGCCGCCCCTAGGCGAGAAGAAACAAGAAGGACTTCTGTGTTCGAGAGGCTGACCTTCCCGGAGCAGGATAAGAGGAAGGTCCATCGACGGAGAAGAAGGATGCATGTCTTCACCTGCAATATGGCTGGCACATTCAGTCGGTATGGGGGACTTCCCGAAGACCCCCGCGAGTTGGCTCAACTGGCCACGAGGCCGGGGCCGAATACTCGAAGAACAGAAGCCGCAAGGGAGCTCCTGGCGACGGCTAAAGGAAAACAACCCATGGGCTATCACCAGTAGAATGATGAGGCTACTATTTTAACCGCCAATGTAGTGACGGCGGAAGAAGAAGATGACGTCCTCCTCGACATCCTGCCCGAGGGTACGTCCGGGGAAGCAACAGAGACCATCCCCAGCACGGAAACTATGGACCTGTCGGTCCTGATGCTACTTCAATGATACCGGCAAGAGATAGACTTGCTGAAGAAACAGCTCATGGAGAAGACTGAATAGTCATCAGCTTCCAAGCCGCCCGAAGTCTAGGGTGAATCATCCCGGGGAGCGGTCCGTCATATCGACCCTCCGCCGCTCTACACCATGCCTCAATCATCAGAGCCGAGCATGGCGACAACTCAGCAGTAGCCACCACAGTCGCAGCCGTTGATGCCACCGGTGCTCCCTCAAGTGCACCAGACACCCCCACTACTGCGTCTACCACAGGCAACCACTCTGGTCACCCCGTACCTGCAGCCAGCACACTTCTATCCGGAGCCAGTTGACCCCACGATCATGAACTGGATGATGGTGGAAAGGATGATCGAGCTGAAGCTCGCAGAAAGGAGTGAAGGCGACTACGTCGCATTTGATGCCTATCGGGTGCCATACCCGCAACACCATGCTGCCAAGCGGCTTCCCCCAGGGGTCAACAAGCCACCCAAGTTCAAAAAGTTCAACGGGAAGGGATCCCCGAAAGAACAGATTGCATATTATATGACTGTCATGGGTGATCTGGCCACCGATGAGTCATACTTACTGAAGTTTTTCGGGTCCTCGCTGGCGGGGCTCACATTTGAATGGTACTCCAGCCTCCCGGTCGGGTCGATCAACGACTGGTCGGATATACAGAGAAAGTTCAGAGAAAGATTCCATGTTACAGAGAGGGAGGTCACAGTGGCCGAACTCTGCTCAACAAAGCAAAGGGCAGATGAGATAGCCCTTGACTATATTAAAAGGTGGAGAAACCTCAGAATGAGGTGCAAACGGCTCCCACATCAGAAGGACGCTGTGCAAATATGCAAACAGAACCTCAGGAGGGAGGTTCTGGAAAAGATGGTTGGAATGGAAATACGGTCGTTTGACCGATTAAACAATGTCGTGGCCGAGGTGGAAGCCTTTTTGGCCAGACCTGCCCCTACATCAGCTGTCAGCACAACCCAGAAGGGCAAGACAGTGGAACGGCGCCAGGCGCCTAAAGAAGCGAATGCTCTTGACATCAAGGCGTTCGAACAACAGAAAGATAAAGGCAAGAAGGCGGTCACCCCACAGCCTGCAAAATCCCCAGATGGCAAAGAAGGTCCCTTACTGCGGGACAAGATGAAGAAAGCCTACTCCTTTCCGAAGGACAAAACCAGGATTCTGTTCGAATAGGTAACGGAGTATGGCGTGGTCACCCTGCCAGAGCCGAAGAGGCCGGAGGACCTAAAGAAGAAGGACATTCCAAGATTCTGCCCCTACCACCAGATGTTGGGGCATCCAATCGAAGACTGCTATATTTTCAAGGACATCATCGAAGGGATGGTGAAGAAAAATGAAATAGAATTGGTGTTGAGTTATGGTTTTGATGCTTGTTGGCGTTATGGTTTTGATGGTAACTAAACTTAATGTGTGATTGAGTGATGATAACTAAACTTATGGTTGATTGCACATTCATGTTTAAATATGTTTGAGATGGCAAATGGCAATGGTACATGGTCTTGATTCATGCTTGATTGAAGTGTTTTTACAAGAGGCAAGAGGTTTCATAACCTCTTTAATGTGAACAAGCATGGCATTAACCTTAACTATCTTGCTTGCAGGATCAAACACATGGCCGTCACCTGGCGAACTAAACTTGTGAATAAGCACCCGGCTCCTCTGCAATCCAAAACAGGTGATATATGTCATTTACTATCAAGAGCCATTGGTAAGATACTTACCTTGTTAAAGCATCAATCTAACCATGGATATTTCATATATGTTTCATTAATACACCTCATTCATGCACCTTAAACATGAAACCCTTCTGGCCATCGTGCGCCCTCGCCCGCGAATCAACCTGCGCGGTCAGGTCTCGGGGATCGACCTGCCCGGTCAGGTTGCGGGGGTCAAGGGGGCAGCGCCCCTTGCGGGGGTTTTCGGGGGCGGAGCCCCCGGAATAAAATTTAGAAATGCTCAAAGCATATTCTAAGTTGTTTTCAATCCTAAAACGCATGGATTTGATATGGACTTGAAGCTCTTGACTTTTGGACATGTTTCATTGGTCTAACATTTCATTTTTACAGGTTTGAAGATTGACGGTCGACCTGTGGACCCTTGGCGGTCTACCTGAAATCACAGAACTGAAAATTGGGAACCTGTAAACCTGGCGGTCGATCGCTAGGACCTAGCGGTCGACCGTTTTTCCCAGCAGCCACATAGCTACAGGTTGGCCCCTGGCGGTCGACCGCTGGCCTCTGTAGGTCGACCGCCAGCCCCGAGGCCTACTTTTGTTGACTTTTGGTTCAAGTTCGAAGGGTGGTCTTTCCACCCATTTCTTTAATCCTTTTGCCCCCAATTACACCAGATTTCGTGGATCTGGTCTGGGGCTTGTCCAAGGGCCATTCAAGAGTTATAAAACTCTCATTTGGTGCTACAAACCCTATCTATCCAAGAGGGCTTCAAGGGAGATTAAGAGGAGGTTGTCCAAGGTGAAAGGAGAGGGCACTGTAGCTCCGTGAATAGTACTTCGTGCAGCAAGATCTTCATCCATCTCCAAGGTGTTTCAAGCCAAATCTGAAGCTAGCAACCTCCAAGGAAGAGTAGAGTCAAAGAAGCAAGCAAGGATTCCAAGAAGAGTGCCTAAGGGAGAAAGAAGAGAAGCCAAGTAAGCAAGAAAGAAGAAAAGCCAAGCAAGCACGGATTGAAGCTCTGATCAAGTGAAGATACGTTCAAGATCTGCAACACGCATTCAAGGGGAACCCAAAACAGGAGTTTTCTAAACTAAGCCTCATCGTCTTTATGTTTTGGGTATTGTAATTGTGTTTATCATAAACTGCAAGAACTTGTGTGTGTGTGGATCGTTGTTAGATCCGTGGTGGTGTGTATGTGTGTTGTATTTGATTCGTGTGTGCGTGGATATTTCTAGATCCGCGTTTGTGTGTGTGGGGGTCTATTTAGATCCGTTCTATCTCGTGTGTGTGGATTGCTGCACTTGTGGCAGCGGGTGTGTGTGTTTGTGATCCGCTTGTTGGATCGTGTGGGAGACCTTGTCTCCGTGTGTGTGTATGTTTTGGGGTGCGTCCCCGTGTGTGTGTGTAGGTGTCGTCCTGCGTGTGTGGTTGGAGCGTCGTCTCCGTTTGGGGTTTTATCCCCGAGTGAAGCCTCACCGGGTTTGGTGAGGGGTGGACGTAGGATTGCCGTCGTGCATCCGAACCACCTTAAAAATCGCTGTGCATTGTGCTTGTATTGTGTGGTTTGCTCCATTTCCTCTATCTCCATTCTACATAAACGTTAGTTTAAATTGTTGTTCTGGATTTATCTTCGTCTATCTTGCTTACTCTATATCTTATCATATAAAGTTTGTTAAATCCAATTTGTGTTCAAATAACTTTGAATCTCCTAACTAGCTTTGTATCACATATTTTATAAAAGGCCAAAAGTTTTCGTAAAATTGGTAATCACCCAATTCACCCCCCTCTTGGGTGTCATTGATCGCGGGACTTCAATTGAGAGAATACAAAGTGGATCCTCCTCAACCGCATGAAGCCCCTCCTAGAAGAGCAAGAGTCAACATGATCTCCCTATATCAGGCATTGCCCGAGGAGATCTCTGAAGCAAGTACGCGGAGCACCTATGAAACTCATTTCTTGGAGCCCGTAAAAGAGCAACAGGGATAGCAGCAGGTCCCTGTGAAGCATAGAAAGAAGAGGGCGCCCCGCCCAAAAATGGGGGCACATATCCGTGGCGTCACACCACGACCTGCTCCGCTGGTGGCAGCACCCATGTGGACCACTCCATCTGCAGCCATCAGGATACCTACACACAATCGGAGGAGACAAACTCCGCTGCCGGTGGTCAAGGAAGCCAGTCCTGGAATCCGCCGACTACAAAACCGTATTGAAGGGCTAGATGAGTATGTGCAGCCCGAATTGAAGCCCTTGCTGGTACGGGAGCATGTCCCATGGCAAGAACTGGAGCAGCTCTCACTCGAGCAAAAGGAATAAGCTGATGCAGCATCCGATAAGGAGGGCAGTCTGTTCTGGGGGCAGGCGCCTACTGAAGCAAAGAAGAAAAAGAAACAAAAGAAGAAGAAGAGAAAGGCCGCTAGGGCCGATAGAGTGCAGATTGTCTCCTGCAATACTCTGTCAGCACTCTTCAACCTGCCCGGAGAGGAGGAAGAAGAGGAAATTTGCTTCACACCCCTTGTTGGGGGAGGCAAGGCCGAAGCCGCAACTGCTGCGCATGCAACCCGATCAGGCCGAAAATGGGGATGCCAGTCGCCGCCCAACCACAACATCATATTCAGAGGGGAGCAGCCCTACAAGACACCTCCCCCGGAGGTCAAGGGAGTCCAGATCCCTCCTCCGCTAGGCCTATATAACAAGAGTGGGGGCAAGGCAGTCCCTTCATTTCTTGAATTCATGAAGATGTCTAAGGGAAATCAGCCATGCCAGGAGGCTAACCCTACATCCGGGAATGTTCACCCGCAACCAGTACAGTCTGCCGAAACCCAAGATGCAGACAGAGCTTGCCCTGCAGCGGCTAACGAAGAACACCAAGGATCCGGTGCTAACCAGAAAGGCGCCGAGTCCGAGGCAGATGAAGCAGGCCCGTCAGGAGTCGCAACTCAGGACTCTCCCAAGCCTAGGTGGGCTGAAGAAATGAAGCTCTCCAATGTCCGAGCTGGGAGCCGAATAATGAAGCTACTCAAGAAGCTCCCTGCTAGATTTATAATTTGGGAGATCCTCTCTTTGAGTGAAGAGACTCGACAGACGATCATCACTGCTCTGCAGACGCCTGCTCATTTTGAGACCTGTCTGGCTGAAACACTGCCAGAAGCCAGCATGAACTTCACGCCAGAGGATATGCTGCTACCTACCATTAGCCACAACAGGCCGCTATACATGAAAGGGCACCTGAATGGGAGGGAGCTGAATAGGATTCAGGTTGATCCTAGCGCAGCAGTTAACATTCTACCCTATAGAATATACGACAGGTACCACTTCAACGTGCATCTCGAGAAAGTCGGAGATATGTGTATCGCCGGCTTCAATCAAAAATGTGAAGTGTCGATGGGGGTGGCAGAGTTCACACTTACCCTGGCAGATTTCACTACTACGATGCAGTTCCATGTCATCGACTCCCGCACCTCATATAAGGCGCTGCTTGGTTGCCCATGGCTGCATGAAAATATGGTGGTACCCTCTACGCTCCACTAATGTATCAAATACAGTCTTCAGGAGAAGGAGGAGAGAATATTTGCTGACCTCCACCCGTTCGAGGTATTTGAATGTCACTTGGCGGACGCCAACCTATACGCAGGGCCTTCTCAGAAGACCTCTGAAGCAGAGACCCCTGCGGGGGCATCAAGAGGCGCATCCGGCGACAATTGGTATCCACCACCGTCGCGCGGATATGCCAAGCCCAAGGCGGTCTCTCATATCGTCGTATCCGGGAACGTGGATAGAATAGCACCCCCAGCATTATGCCCTGAAGCTAATGAAATTCAGATCAGTCGATAACACGACCACATTGGAGTCCTGGACGGCCTCACTAAGCCGATTCCTGGCCTCGATGCCCCCACTGTCGAGCCTTTCAAAACTTGGGAGGTGATACAGGTAGACGGACCCAACAGCTTGTTCTATACGGCTGAAGAGCACCCTACTCGGGAAGACACAGATTGCTGCCTCCCCGAAGATATAAGCAACCCGCCAGTCCCCGTCGGGGGTCTGGCATTCACAACCAGTCGGATGGCCAGGATGTTCCAGAGCCAACACATCCCCTCCGATCAGTCTCAGAAAAGCAAGGAAGCTTTCTAGAAAATGTGATATCCCGCAAGCCTGGATAAGGAAATGAGACGCGTCTCTCAGCACCCAGGGTTGGGCTTCACCCTGGAAGAATATTATTACAGTGGGTGATACGAGGTGGACACCATCTCCGCCTTCTACCCTGCTGAAGGCAGCCCACTGGGGGCAACTTTTGATGAATACCCAGCGGAAGCTGAATATGCTAAGCCGGGTCAGCCTGAAAATCAAGAAGCGGAGACCGTGATTCCTTACCGATGCTGGGAGCAGGTCTGTCCCGGAGAGACGGCCCTTCAAGCCAAATTTGATACGGCTAGCAGCAGTGAAGCCGAAGATGTTGAAGAAGCAGTGACCTCTCCCTCTAGTAGAGTCCTACTGATGATGACCTCAGCACCTCTCCTGCCAATCGGGGAAGCCTTAGCCGACTCCGATCAAGAGGTATATGCTGTCAAGAAAGGGAATGCCACTTTTATTGAAGGTACAACTGCCCCAAAAGACGAGACCTCCTCACCCTCTGCTACAAGGCTAGGATGCTGTTCCAGCCCAACAACAAGCAGCCATCAGCCTGTCACGGCTGCAACCCAACTACAAGGGCTGAAGCTGCTCTCTCGCCCTGGGAAACTGCAACGGCAGTGGATTTGCTGAGAGAACAATATGCACGGCCGCTATTAAACAAAGCAAAGGACCTTCGAGAGGCTCTGATGATGTCAAATGAGGAAGTTGAGATCCTCGACCCCGAGGATGGTATTCCAGATTTTGTTGACCTACAGCCGGCACCTCCGGAGATAGAAGACGGAGGTCAAGCCACTGTCGAGCCTTTCAAAACTTGGGAGGTGATACAGGTAGACGGACCCAGCAGCTTGTTCTATACGGCTGAATAGCACCCTACTCGGGAAGACACAGATTGCTGCCTCCCCGAAGATATAAGCAACCCGCCAGTCCCCGTCGGGGGTCTGGCATTCACAACCAGTCGGATGGCCAGGATGTTCCAGAGCCAACACATCCCCTCCGATCAGTCTCAGAAAAGCAAGGAAGCTTTCCAGAAAATGTGGTATCCCGCAAGCCTGGATAAGGAAATGAGACACGTCTCTCAGCACCCAGGGTTGGGCTTCACCCCAGCACCCAGGGTTGGGCTTCACCCTGGAAGAATATTATTATAGTGGGCGATACGAGGTGGACACCATCTCCGCCTTCTACCCTGCTGAAGGTAGCCCACTGTTGACACCTAAAATATACCAGAAGAAACTATAGCATATTCACAGCTTTGAAGATCAGTCGAGGGCACAGTTCATGTGCTATTCCTGGGAGATCTGAGAGTCTGAATAGAATAGACCCACGACCCCTATCATTCTGTTCGACTATAGCCGTCTCTGGCTAAGTCGCTGTCCAGTACTGCTATCGTTCAGATAGTCATGCTGATTAAACTACAACAACATTCAGGCAACCATTGCCTGCTGAAACCGATGTTCAGACATCTCTGACGCTCCAAGAACCAGGATGCACGGTGCCCCGCACGTATGTGTGAATGCAAGGTGCAGACGGGCTCGGTGGGATCATAATATGCATATGTCAAGAACCCCACCGTCGAGAGGAGTTCACTGAGTGGATCCTGGACGGATGGGCCGAATGAGAAGAAGATGGGCCAAGCCCAAACAAGAGACCGGACACGCCGATGGCTGTCACGCCGGGAGGAGCGGTTCTGGCGCGCCGGGGAGCTCATGCCGAATGAATGAAGGGTCTCACCTCTATAAGAGGCCTGCCCTTCGAACGAAACCAAAGAGAGCACGAGAGCAGACGGAGCATAGAAGAAGAAAAGAAAAAAAGGAGAAAGAAGAAGAGAAAGAGAGTGCTTAGCCACCGAAGAGAAAGAGGGAGTTCGAGAGCCCTTGAAAGAAAAAAAAGAGAAGAAAAGAAGAGGAGAGAGTCAAAGGTTCGAAGAAGGATCCAGGTGGGAACGTCGGGCAGCTACAGCTTCCTCTGCTTCTCCTCCCTATCTGTCTCAACTTTTTCCTCTGTATTTCCGATTTCTAGCATCTTTGCTTCAATAGCATCGGATGCCAATGTAACCCTGCTTTGCAGGGATTAAGCCTGGATTTCTCTTTCCGATTGAGTCGGATTTCTTTTTCTAAATAGCATGCGTGTAAGCCATTTGGATGAAGTTATTAATGAAAGAATGGGCTGATGTCTGCTACCTCTGATCATTCTTCTCCGTCTTCCCCTGCATCTGAGGTTCTAATCTATGCACGGGCTGCAGGTAGCCTTGAATGAGTTCTTTTTATGTTTGAATTCCTCTATCTGTCGAAGATTCTTCGCCATCGCTCTATCCCCCTCCTGTGCCACATTTCGAGGGCCTGAGACAGTCTAGCTCATGGCTCCTCGTATGCGGACTGAAAGGGATATGTTTAGGGGTTTCCGCCCGCACACTTTTTGCTCTTAGTGAGGCTCCCGGAGGCAAGGTGTTTCCCCCAAGGGTTTCTTCCCCCTCCATCATCTAAGACAGTCGAGGTAAAACCCCTTTCCTTCAAGCTCCCGAAGCCATGCTGGGTTCTGAAACCTCCTTTGAAAAACCCCCCCGGCGCCGGTGTCTCCCGGCGTGGATTTCACGCCGAGGGCTTGCCACGCCGCTGCATCCCCCATATTGCGCCGAACCAACCTGGCCTTCGTGCCGAAAACCACCCTTCTTCTCTGCATTGACACCTATGCGTTTGTTGGCCACCCTGGTGCCTTCACGCACGTGCCGATAACCCATACAGCCTCTGTCCATCACATCCTGCCCCCATGGGTGTGCATTGCCCTTCCCTCTGACCTCATGGGAGCTATATCAAAGGGGTTAATTATCCCTCTACATTTTGCAACCCAGTAAACCACGGGGCCCTGCCCTTGCAGGCTCTCTGGTGGATTACATTGGGAATATTACAACAGTGGGGATAAGGGCTCTTATGACCGAGACACTTGAATCACGGGCTACGCCCGGCACTTATTTTGGTTTCTACTCCGGCATTCGTGAGTAGATATCCCATGATATTCTCTTGGCACACTCCCAAAATAAGGGGAGATGCTGTCAAAATTTGCCCAGGGCTTCACTCTGTCATACGGCACGATGTTTCATCAGGATGGCGTAGTTAACCCCTGAATCTGGTGAGAGCCTGAGTTATGATATCTCACGTCATCTTGCCCTCATAGGGAATACATCTCCCTGCTAATGATCTCTTTGAACACCCCCCTCCAGGAGTGCATCCACCCTCATTTCCTATAACCCCCACCTGACTTCATGAAATCTCCATTGAACGCCCATAAAACCCTCACAAATACCCTTTCTTTAAACCTCATAAAACATCCCCCGCGCCACTGCCTCCCGGCGCCAAACCCGCGCCGGGTGGGTGACGCGCCGGGACCAGGGCACGCCGAAGGCCAGGGCGCGCCGGGACCAGGCTGGGCCGAGACCCCCTTGAGCCCCTCTTTCGCGCCGTATTCCTTCACGCCGAGACTAGGCTGGGCCGATGCCCCTTTGAACCCCCTCCCCTCGCGCCGTCTGCCCTTCGTGCCGGGATCTCCAGCGCCGACTAATACTTGTGTCATTTCACCTTACTAGTGGGTGCTCTTCTTCAAATCTTGATATCTCAACATCCCATTAAACCCCAGAATAATCATCCCAAACCCAGAGGTCCTACTCCCATCAACCCTTAAGCCAGTCTTCAGCATCTTGTGAGGGGATTATCGTCATTCACCTGGGCCCATGGAGATATATTAATGGGGGTTCCACCCCTACATTACACCGAACACGATAACTCTCCCGTCTCCCCACTGGCCCTCGGAGTCCTGCCACCGCATGTCCTCCAATGGCCCCTTGAGGGGAATATTAACGAATGGCGTAGACGGTCCCGCCATATTTGGATCCTTTTTGGACCCAGGCCTGTGCCTGATTTTCTTCTGGGTCTCCATTCCGGCTCTCCATGGATGGATGTCCTATCTCCCTTTTTTGGGTATAATCCGAAGGAAGAGGGCATGCTATCGGATTTACGATGTAGCATCATCATCATGCCCCACGCAGCATGATTTCCCATGCATATCCGCATCAACCCTTACGTATATCAAATGACGTTGACAAAAGGTCGGGTCACACTCGATCGGAAGTCTTCGCTATGTGCGATGGTGGTCTTCGGACCTACGTCCTCCGCCATGTACCAAGGGTCCATTATTCTATGAGCTATGCATCCCTTGCATGATAAACAAACGCCTTCCGTAGGCTTTTGTCATAGTCATCATGTAGTTCTTTTTATTTCGGCTTCGACAGCCCGCTATCTTGGCAATTAATCAAAGGTGTTCCCTCCTCGTGGGGGATGTAATTAACGCCATAGCCTTTATGGTATGGCGGACTGCTGGTCCCGACCGAACCTCACATTCGCCCGACATGGGTCAGAATGAGCGCATAATAACTCGTCACTCATGTGACTGGCACGCCCGCGTCGTTAATCAGCCAGTTAACTACCAAGTTAGCCAATTGACTGATCGACCCGCGAAACCCAAGAAAAAAGGAAGGAAAAAGATTCCGCGTCAAACAAGTCTGGCACGCCCGGTGGGACCAGTGTCACCTTTCATCTCTTTGCCGAGATATCCGGGCTTCGAAGCCCTCTCAAAGGCTACTGATTATTTCCCTGTTTGTCTTTGCAGGCAGATCAATGACGATCCACGGGATAACTGGCGTCGATTTCGATCATTCGATCGTTGCTGGACACGCGCAAGGGTACCTGGCGGTACCCATGGAATTCGGCAGCTTCCCTGCCGCTGTAGGCTTCCCCAACTTTTTGGGGTTAGCCTTCGTCGATATCCTGGAGGTTGAAGCCCCAGAGCCTGCCAAGGAAGTCGCAGAGAAGATGGAGCCTCTGAAGGTTCCCTGCTGCGAAGACTTGCTTGAAAGCCCGGCCCCGGCCGCTAGCTGCTTGGTGCACCACGTCATACGTGGGACCCACCCCAGTGTCATCAACAAGCACCCTGGAGGACGCCAGCGTCGCCAGGTCCGCCAAAATGCTGCTGCAATCACCGGAACCCTATCACAGTCCGGGAAATCTATGCTTGTTGGAGGCATGCGCGTCTTCCTCGATGGACGCACGGCCCGGGTGACCCCAGACCGAGTCATCCCCAACATCCCTGTCCGCAATACCTATCAAGCTCTCGTTGGAAGGAGAGCAGAAAGAGAAGAAGCCGGCCCCTATGGCCAAGGAAGCTCGGCACTCAAGCCGAAAAAGTTCAAACAGGTGTGGGTTCCCAAGCGGACCCGACCTGCCTACCATCTGACACCCATCCGCTGCCGTCCTATGAACGACGAGGCGGGAGTGAGAAGAGAAAGGGGCTTGTCCCCGAAGAATGAAGAAGAAGTGGTTGCGGATCCCCCGCGCCGCAGAAGTTTCCGGGCTGCTGCCCGCCAAGCCAACGTCCCAGTCACGGGACGAAGATTCCAACATCCGGCCGACAGAGCTCGGCTGGCCTATATCCCTCCTGCTGGAGGTCGACAACTATCCCCCGTACTCTATCAAGAGCGGGGTCAAGAGGAGGTAACCTGTCTGATCAGGAACTACTTTCGAGGGCTGGGCAACCCCTCGCTGGGTCAGCAGCGACTAATGCAGACAGTCGCCACTGACGAAGACTACTTCCCGTCAGTGGCGGATGAAGAAGACATGGGAGACAGAATGATGGTGTCGTCAGTCGACGACAATGGGTACAACGACGGTTTCGAGATCGAAGCCGATGAAGCCTTCCCCGAGCGGGAAGAAGAAAGAAGAGTTTCTGTGTTCGAGAGGCTGACCTTTCCGCAACAAGCCAGACGGAGGGTCCATCGACAGAGAAGAAGGATGCAGGTCTTTGCTTGCAACATGGCTGGTATATCCAGCCGATATGGGGAGCTTCCTGAAGACTCCCAAGAACTGGCTCAATTGGCCGTACGGCCCGGGCCAGCTACCCGCAGAACAGAAGCGGCAAGAGAGCTTCTGGCGACCATGAGAGGGAAACAACCCCAAGTCTATCCCCGCTGGGATGATAAGGCCCCCGTCTTGACCGCTAATGTGGTGACGACGGAAGAAGAAGACGACGTCCTCCTCGACATCCTGCCTGAGGGTACGTCCGGGGAAACGACAGAGGGTATCCCCACCACTATAGATCCATCAGTTCTGATGCTGCTGCAAAAATATCAACGGGAGATAGATTCTCTGAAGAAACAGCTGATAGAAAAGACTGAGCATTCATCAGCTTCTAAACCACCCGAAGTCCAGGGTGAATCATCCCGGGGAGCGGTTCGTCGTGACGACCCTCCACCGCTCTATACACTGTCCCAGCCATCAGAGCCAAGCATGGCGACAGCGCAACAGTGGCCGCCACAGCCTCAGCCGCTGCTACCTCCGGTGCTCCCCCAGGTGCATCCGACACCCCCGCTGCTGCATCCTCCACAGGCGACCACCCTGGTCACCCCATACCTTCAGCCAGCGCACTTCTATCCGGAGCCAGTCGACCCCACGGTCGTGAACCGGATGATGGTGGAAAGGATGATCGAGCTGAAGCTCGCAGAGAAAAGTGAAGGTGACTACGTCGCATTCGATGCCTATCGGGTGCCCTACCCGCAACACCATGCGGCTAAACGGCTCCCCCCAGGGGTCAACAAGCCGCCCAAATTCGACAAATTCAACGGGAAGGGGTCCCCTAAAGAGCATATTGCATATTATATGACCGTTATGGGTGATCTGGCCACCGACGAGTCATATCTGCTGAAGTTCTTCGGGTCCTCGTTGACGGGGCTCGCATTTGAATGGTACTCTAGCCTCTCGGCCGGATCAATTAATGATTGGTCGGATATGCAGAGAAAATTCAGAGAAAGATTCCATGTCACAGAGAGGGAGGTCACAGTGGCCGAACTCTACTCAACAAAACAAAGGGCAGATGAGACAGCCCTTGATTACATCAAGAGGTGGAGGAACCTCGGAATGAGGTGCAAGCGGCCCCCGCATCAGGAGGACGCTGTGCAAATATGTAAACAAAACCTCAGGAGGGAGGTCCTGGAAAAGATGATTGGTATGGAAATTCGGTCGTTCGACCGGCTGAATAATGTGGTGGCTGAGGTGGAGGCTTTTCTAGCCAAGCCTGTCCCGACGTCAACTGCCAGCACAGCCCAGAAAGGCAAGGCTGCGGAACGGCGCCCCACACCTAAAGAAGCGAATGCGCTTGATATCAAGGCGTTCGAACAACAGAAGGAGAAAGGCAAGAAAGCGGCTCCCCCGCAACCTGCAAAAGCTCCAGATGATAAAGAAGGTCCTTCGCTGAGGGACAAAATGAAGAAAGCTTATTCCTTTCCAAGAGACAAGACCCGAGTCCTGTTCGACTGGGTAATAGAATACAGCATGGTCACTCTGCCTGAACCAAGGAGACCTGAGGACCTGAAAAGAAAGACAGTCCGAGATTCTGCCCCTACCACCAGATGTTGGGACATCCAATCGAAGACTGCTATGTTTTCAAAGACGTCATCGAAGGGATGGTGAAGAAGAATGAGATAGAGCTGGGAGAGTACAAAGTAGACCCTCCTCAGCCACATGAAGCCCCTTTCAGGAGGGCAGCAATCAACATGGTCTCCCTCTACCAGGCATTACCTGAGGAGATCTCTGAAGCAAGCACACGGAGCACCTACGAAATCCATTTCCTGGAGCCCGTGAAAGAACAACAGGGGTGGCAGTAAATCCCTGTGAAGCACAAGGAGAAGAGGGCACCCCGCCCAAAAGAGGGGGCACATATCCGTGGCATTACGCCCCGGCCTGCTCCGCCAGTGGTAGCACCCGTATGGGTCACTCCACCTACAGCTGTCAGAATACATACACCTAACAGGAGGAGACAAACTCCGCTGCCAGTAATCAAGGAAACTAGCCCTGGAGTCCTTCGACTGCAGCACCTGATTGAAGGGTTAGATGAATATGTGCAGCCCGAATTGAAACCTCTGCTGGTACGGGACCACGTCCCATGGCAAGAACTGGAACAACTCTCACTCAAACAGATGAAGGAAGCTGAAGCAGCATCCCCTGAAGAGGGCAGCCTGTTCTGGGGGCAGGCACCTGCAGAAACCAAAAAGAAGAAAAAGCAAAAGAAGAAGAAAAGAAAAGCCGCTGGGGCCTATAAAACACAGGTTGTCTCCTGCAATACCCTGTCAGCACTCTTCAACCTACCCGGAGAAGAGGAAGAAGAAGAAATTTGCTTCACACCCCATGCTGGGGGAGGCAAGGCCGAGGCCGCAACTGCTGCGCATGCCACTCGGTCAGGCCGAAAATGGGGGCGCCAGCCACCACCCAATCACAACATTATGTTCAGAGGGGAGCAACCCTACAAGACGCCTCCGCCGGAAGTTAAGGGAGCCCAAATCCCTCCTCCGTCAGGCCTATACAACAAGAGTGGGGGCAAGGCAGTCCCTTCATTCCTTGAATTTATGAAGATGTCAAAAGGGAAGCAGCCCTGCCAAGATGCTAACCCTACACCCGGGGCGCAATCTACTGAGGATGCAAATGCAGATGGAGCTTGCCCTACAGCAGCTAATAAAGAAGACCCGACAGCCGGTGCCAGCCAAGAGGGTGCCGAGTCCGAGGAAGATGAAGCAGGTCCGTCTGGACCCACAAATCAAAACCTCCCCAAGCCCAGATGGGCTGAAGAGATGAAGCTCTCCAATGTCCGGGCTGGGAGCCGAATAATGAAGTTGCTCAAGAAGCTCCCCGCTCGATTTACGATCTGGGAAATTCTCTCTTTGAGTGAAGAGACTCGACAGGCGATCATCACTGCTCTGCAGACGCCTGCTCATTTTGAAGCCTGCGTAGCTGAGGCTATACCAGAAGCCAGTATGACCTTCTCTCCAGAAGACATGCTACTACCTACTGCCAGCCACAACAGGCCGCTATATATGAAAGGGCACCTGAACGGAAGAGAACTGAACCGGATTCTGGTTGATCCTGGTGCAGCAGTCAACATCCTGCCATATAGAATATACGAGAGGTACCACTTTAATGTGCATCTCGAGAAAGTCGGGGATATGCGTATCGCTGGCTTCAACCAAAAATGTGAAGTATCTATGGGAGTGGCAGAGTTCACACTGACCCTGGCAGATTTCACTACAACGGTGCAGTTTCATGTCATTGACTCTCGCACCTCCTACAAAGCACTGCTCGGCCGCCCATGGCTGCATGAAAATATGGTGGTGCCCTCCACGCTCTACCAGTGCATCAAATACAGCCTCCAGGGGAAGGAGGAGAGGATATTTGCTGATATCCACCCATTCGAGGTGTTTGAATGTCACCTGGCGGACGCCAACCTATATACGGGGTCTCCCCGGAAGGTTGCTGAAGCTGAAGCCCCCGTAAGGGCGTCGAAGAATAGATCGGGTGACGGTTGGTATCCACCACCGCCACGCGGAAATGTCAAGCCGAAGGTGGTCTCCCACATCACAGCTTCCGAAAATGTCGGCAGGGTGACACCCCCAGCATTATACCCCAAAGTTAAGGAAGTACATGTCGATCGACAGCACGACCGTATCGGAGTCCCGGCCGGCCTCACCAAGCCAGTCTCTGACCTCAACGATCCCACTGTCAAACCTTTTAAAGCTTGGGAGGTGACACAGGAAGATGGGCCCAGCAGCTTGTTCTATACAGCTGAGGAGCATCCCACTCAGGAAGACACAGACTGCAGCCTCCCTGAGGATCTAGCCAACCCGCGGGTTCCTATTCAGGGCCTGGCATTTACAACTGATCGAACGGCCAGGATGTTTCAAAAGCAACACATCCCTCCCGATCAGTCTCAAAAACGCAAGGAAGCTTTCCAGAAGATGTGGTATCCTGCAAATCTGGATAAGGAAATGAGACGTGTCTCTCAACATCCAGGGTTGGGCTTCACCCTGGAAGAATATTATTACAGTGGGCGGTACGAGGTGGATACTATCTCCGCCTTCTATCCTACTGAAGATAGCCCTCTGAGGGCAACCTTTGATGAATATCCGGCGGAAGCCGAATATCTTGAACTCGCTCAGTCCCGAAATCAAGAAGCAGAAACCTCGGCCCCTTGCCGATGCTGGGAGCAAGTTCATCCTGAAGAAGCGGCCTTTCAAGCCGAATTTGATACGGCTAGCAGCAGCGAAGCCGAAGACATTCAAGAAGTAGGAGTCTCCCCCTCTACAGGGGTCCTACTAATGACAACTTCAACACCCTTTCTGCCAATCAGGGAGGCCTTGGTCAACTCCAATCAAGGGGAGCCAGCTACCAGAGAAGAAAAAGCCACTTCTGCGGAAGATACAACTGTCCCAGAAGGTGAAACTTCCTCAACTTCTGCTGCAAAATCAGCATGCTGTCTGGGCCTGGCAGTGAACGGTTACCAGCCCGTCATGGCTGTAATCTCATCTGCAAACACCAAGGCTGTTCTTTCATCCTTGGAAGCTGCAACGGCAATGGATCTGCTAATAGAACAATCCACCCAGCCGCTAGCACAAGAGATCAAGAAACCTCAGGAAGCTCTGGCGGTGTCTGACGAGGAAGTCGAAGTACTCGACCCTCAAGATGGCATTCCAGACTTCGTTGACCTCCAACCGGCACCTCCGGAGATAGAAGACGGAGGACAAGCCACAGTCGATGAACTGATAGAAGTCAACCTGGGAAATGAGAAGGACCCTAGGCCTACCTTCCTCAGTGCCCAACTGTCCCCAGAAGAACGGGAGCTGTACATTCAACTACTGCTAGAATACCGGGATTGCTTCGCCTGGACTTATAAAGAGATGCCAGGTCTAAGCCCCGCTGTCTCACAACATGAGCTGGCAATCAACCCTGAAGCCGAGCCGGTGAAGCAACCACCGCGGCGCATGAGGCCAGAGCTCATCACCCAAATTTGTGCTGAAGTCGACAAGCTCATTGACGTGGGATTTGTTGAAGAAAACCAGTACACCACATGGCTGGCGAATATCGTCCCCGTGAAAAAGAAGAATGGACAGATCCGGATATGTGTCGACTTCCGGGATCTAAATAAAGCCTGCCCCAAAGATGACTTCCCGGTGCCAATAACCGAGGTCATGATCGATGCTACAACCGGCCATGAAGCCCTGTCATTCATGGATGGGTCTTCCGGCTACAATCAGATTTGGATTGCGGAGCATGACCGAGTCCATACTGCTTTCCGAACTCCTAAAGGCATTTATCATTACAAGAGAATGCCGTTCGGACTAAAGAACGCTGGCGCAACCTATCAGCGCGCAATGACCAAAATCTTTGATGAATTGCTCTACCACAAGGTCGAGTGCTACATAGATGACCTGGTGGTCAAAACCAGAAGAAAAGAAGATCATCTGCAAGACCTCCGGATTGTTTTTCAGAGGCTGAGGCAGCACGAGCTAAAAATGAATCCTATGAAATGTGCGTTCGGAGTGTCGAGCGGAAAATTCTTGGGCTTCATCGTCCGATATCGGGGAATCGAGATAGACCCCGCAAAGATCAAGGCGATTCAGGGGTTACCTCCGCCAAGGAACATCTCCGAGCTGAGATCACTACAGGGCCGTTTGGCTTATATCCGGCGTTTCATTTCCAATTTGTCAGGGCGGTGCCAGCCTTTTCACAAGTTGATGATGAAAGATGTCCCCTTTTATTGGGATGAAGATTGCCAGGCAGCCTTCGACAAGCTAAAAGACTACCTGAAAACTCCTCCAGTGTTGGGCGCACCGGTGAAAGGACGACCATTGATACTGTATATAGCAGCTACACACAATTCTCTGGGGGCAATGCTGGCCCAGAATAATGAAGAAGGGAAAGAACAAGCCCTCTATTACCTCAGTCGGAGACTGGTCAGAACTGAAGAGAAATATACTTATATTGAGAAGATCTGTCTGGCGCTGGTCTTCGCAGTTAAAAAGCTCCGACACTATATGTTGTCGCATGAAATCAGCTTGGTATCCAAAGAGGATCCCCTGAAGTACATTATGTCTCAACCGGCCCTCAAAGGCCGCCTGGGCAAATGGGCGGTAATCCTTATGGAGTTTGATATCTCCTACGTGCCGCGCAAGGCCGTCAAGGGCCAAGCTATTGCAGACTTCTTCGCTGAGCACCCAGTGCCCGGGGATTGCCCGTTGGAGCCGGAGCTTCCTGAAGATGAAACCCTAGAAGCCGTGCAAGTACAGCCCTCCTTATGGCAACTATACTTTGATGGCGCTTCCAGAATTGACACCT
The DNA here is from genome assembly GCA_022559845.1 of Amorphophallus konjac. Taxonomy (NCBI): domain Eukaryota; kingdom Viridiplantae; phylum Streptophyta; class Magnoliopsida; order Alismatales; family Araceae; genus Amorphophallus; species Amorphophallus konjac. The sequence goes on from JAHNEJ010000054.1 coordinate 209,177, forward strand.
CTGCCACCGGGTCAGCCAGGGTCAGAGCAGGAGCAGGCATAGTCCTGAAATCCCCAGAAGGAGAAGTGGTATATACATCCTGTTCCATAAACAAGCAATGCACAAACAATGAAGCAGAATATGAAGCCCTGATAATCGGGTTGCAGGTTGCTCTGTCCATGGGAATTCAGATGCTGGAAGCATTCGGAGACTCCATGCTAGTTATAAAACAGCTGGAAGGAGAGTTCGAGGTGCGAAAGCAAGAGCTCCTCCCCTATCACCAGTTGGCAACTCGCCTGATGTCAAGATTTTACTTCATCAGCATCAAGCACATCAACCGAGGCCGGAATGCTCAGGCGGATGCCCTCGCTAAGCTGGCCAGTTCATTGGCGGTCCCGCCAGACACAAGCCTGAATATAACAGTGATCAACCGCCGACAGGTCCCCAGCGTAACAGAGGTTCTGGCCGACGAACAAGAGATGGAAGTAGCAGTCATCGAAGGGGTTCAGCAGCCCGATTGGCGAGAGCATCTCCTGCGCTGGTTTCAACACCAGCAACTTCCAAAAGAAAAGGAACAGAGGATGAAGCTCCTAAGGATCAAGGATTCTTACGAGATGAGAAGCGGGACCCTGTTCCGAATTATGGCAGACGCCCGAAGGAAAGTCCTACTCCGTTGCTTGTCTTCAGCAGAAGCAGGACAGGTGATGCAGGAAGTCCATGCAGGATCAGCTGGAGCACACCAGGCTGGCCCGAAAATGAAAATTGAGATAAAGAAGCTGGGTTACTATTGGCCCACTATATTTGATGATTGCTGCAAGTTTGCCAAAGCTTGTCAGAAATGTCAAGAACATGCTAATGTGGCAAGGAGACCTCCGGTGCCACTGCATCCCACCCTGCCGAGCTGGCCATTTGCTCAGTGGGGCACGGACGTAGTAGGGCCGCTGCCAGCATCTTCATCAGGGTGCAAATACATCTTAGCAGCTACAGACTACTTCTCCAGATGGGCAGAAGCAGTAGCACTAAGAGATGTGACGGGAGAACTAGTTGCAAGATTCTTCCGGCAGAATGTAATATTTCGGTTCGGGATCCCCAGCCGAATCATCTCTGACAATGGCAGCCATTTTAGAAATCAGAAGATTTATCGGCTGGCCGACAAATACAAAATCGACTGGAGGACATCTTCCCCCTACAACCCTCAGGCCAACGGACTCGCAGAAGCCTTTAACAAGACACTGTGCACGTTGCTGGCAAAGACTGTCAAGTCTAATAAAAAAGATTGGGAGGAAAGGATGTACGAAGCACTTTGGGCCTATCGTACTGTCTACAAGACCCCAACTGGCTGTTCCCCCTTCTCCCTTGTCTACGGGTCAGAAGCTGTGGTGCCAATTGAGCTTGAGGTTCCTTCATTGCGAGTTGCCATCCAGCACGGATTAGTCAATGGTGAGCAGACCAATGCAGAAAGAAGATTGGAAGAGCTCATTGAGCTCGAAGGAAAACGCCTCCGGGCGCAGCAAAACATCCAGCTCTACCAAGCTCGCATGGCCCGTGCTTTTGACAAGCTAGTCAAGGGTCGAGAATTCAAGAAAGGAGACCTGGTAATGGTCAAAAGAAAAGAAGTGATGGCCTCCAACCCCAAAGGGAAGCTGGTCGAAAACTGGGTCGGGCCGTATATCGTCCGCCGAGTATATGAAGGGGGTGCCTACGTCCTGGTAGACCACAAAGGGGTTATCCAGTTCTCTCCCCTCAACGGAAAGCATATTAAGCTGTATCATGCAGCGCAGCCGACATGTCCCGAGTGATCGGTCGAAGCTACCTTTCCTTGGTTTAGTGGCACTCCGCCCTAACCAAGCTACCCTTCCTTGGTTAGTGGCACTCCGCCCTAACCAAGCTACCTTTCCTTGGTTTAGTGGCACTCCGCCCTAACCGAGCTACCCTTTCCCTTGGTTTAGTGGCACTCCGCCCTAACCAAGCTACCTTTCCTTGGTTTAGTGGCACTCCGCCCTAACCAAGCTACCTTTTCCTTGGTTAGTGGCACTCCGCCCTAACCGAGCTACCTTTCCTTGGTTAGTGGCACTCCGCCCTAACCGAGCTACCTTTCCCTTGGTTTAGTGGCACTCCGCCCTAACCGAGCTAATCTTTTCCCTGGTTTAGTGGCACTCCGCCCTAACCGAGCTACCTTTCCTTGGTTTAGTGGCACTCCGCCCTAACCGAGCTACCCTTTCCTTGGTTTAGTGGCACTCCGCCCTAACCAAGCTACCTTTCCCTTGGTTTAGTGGCACTCCGCCCTAACCGAGCTACCTTCTCCTTGGTTTAGTGGCACTCCGCCCTAACCGAGCTACCCTTTCCTTGGTTTAGTGGCACTCCGCCCTAACCGAGCTACCTTTCCTTGGTTAGTGGCACTCCGCCCTAACCAAGCTACCCTTTCCTTGGTTAGTGGCACTCCGCCCTAACCAAGCTACCTTCTCCTTGGTTTAGTGGCACTCGCCCTAACCGAGCTACCCTTTCCTTGGTTTAGTGGCACTCCGCCCTAACCAAGCTACCCTTCCCTTGGTTTAGTGGCACTCCGCCCTAACCCTGGTTTAGTGGCATTCCGCCCTAACCAAGCTACCTTCTCCTTGGTTTAGTGGCACTCCGCCCTAACCGAGCTACCCTTTCCTTGGTTTAGTGGCACTCCGCCCTAACCGAGCTACCTTCTCCTTGGTTTAGTGGCACTCCGCCCTAACTGAGCTATCTTTTCTTGGTTTAGTGGCACTCCGCCCTAACCGAGCTACCTTTTCCTTGGTTTAGTGGCACTCCGCCCTAACCGAGCTACCGTCTCCTTGGTTTAGTGGCACTCCGCCCCAACCAAGCTACCTTTCCCTTGTTTAGTGGCACTCCGCCCTAACCGAGCTACCTTTTCCTTGGTTTAGTGGCACTCCGCCCTAACCAAGCTACCCTTCCCTTGGTTAGTGGCATTTCACCCTAGTCAAGCTACTTCTCCTTGGTTTAGTGGCACTCCGCCCTAACCAAGCTACCCTCTCCTTGGTCTAGTGGCATTCCGCCCTGGTCAAGCTTCCAAAAGAATACGCCACGCCGCCATTACGAGCCTTGCGTTCGGATTGGCACGAAAGCCCTTCCTTGCGTTAGCATTATCTTCCCGCTAACGAATAAACCCAAGTCGGCTGGAGATTTTGTGTTCTAGCTGTCATTATCACATTGTTGCCACTACGGGCCATCTACTGTCGACCGGGAGTCGAACATCACACTTCGACCTGCCACCCTATACATATCAATAAAAAAAAAGAAAAGAAAATGGGGTTAAAAATAGAGATACCCCGCCAGACTTGCTCCTATATTAGGACAAGTGCAAAAATGGCTATAACCCAGCTGTGGCGAAAACCCGAAAGGGCGCCGCAGGCAAAATCGGGTACCCCGCCACGTGAAAACCCGAAAGGGCGCGTGGGCAAAAGCAAGAGGGGGCTGGCTTCGGCGAAAACCCGAAAGGGCGCTTAAGTCAGTAAAGTGGTAATTTCCAAAATTCCTCTTCTGTTCGCCACCTGATAAAACTCCACAAGGGACAACCCTCAAAAGTCCCACCGAAATCCTTGAATAAACCCATGATTCGACCCTCGTCATCATCGGCGAGATCGGGCGATCTCTACCCTTCACTTGGACCTTACGTCCCTGTTGATAATCCCATCTTTGCTTCGGCATGTGACCCATGCTGATGAATAAACCCATGGTCGACCGTCGTCATCATCGGCGAGATCGGTCAATCCCTACCCCTAAGCTTGGACCTTCCGTCCTTGCTAATAAACCCACCTTTGTTTCGGCGATAACCTATGCTGGTCAATAAACATGTGTTTGACCCTCGTCATCATCGGCGAGATCGGTCGATCTTTACCCCTAACTCGAATCTTACATCTTTGTTAATAGACCATATCCTTTGCTTCGACATCTAGCCGGTGTCAACGAACCGAAGCAGGGTTCAATCCTTGTCATCATCGACAAGGTCTGTCAACATTTTCATGGTCCAATTCTTCTGTATCCTATACAAAAAAAAGAAAAAGAAAATAAAATGGAGTTAAAAATAGAGATACCCCGCCAGACTTGTTCCTATATCAGGACAAGTGCAAAAATGGCTATAACCCAGCTGTGGCGAAAACCCGAAAGGGCGTCGCAGGCAAAATCGGGTACCCCGCCGCGTGAAAACCCGAAAGGGCGCGCGGGCAAAAGCAAGAGGGGGCTGGCTTCGGCGAAAACCCGAAAGGGTGCTTAGGTCAGTAACGTGAATAAAAAATTGAATGATGAATAGTGATGATTCATTCTCTGTCCGGAAGACCCCTTTCGAGGTCGTGGCGGAGTCTTCATCCGATATCCCGACAATATACATCTATTGTCATACCCTTTCGACCCTTGTCACCATCGACAAGATCGGTCGCTATCCCTTCCGGTTCTTGTCACCTTCGGCAAGACCGTCTACCCTTTCGACCCTTGTCACCATCGGCAAGATCGGTCGCTACCCCTTCCGGTTCTTGTCACCATCGGCAAGATCGGTCGCTACTCCTTTCGACCCTTGTCACCTTCGGCAAGATCGGTCGCTACCCCTTTCGGCCCTTGTCACCATCGGCAAGATCGGTCGCTACCCCTTTCGGTTCTTTTCACCATCGACAAGACCGTCTACCCTTCCAGTTCTTGTCACCATCGGCAAGACCGTCTACCCTTTCGACCCTTGTCACCATCGGCAAGATCGGTCGCTACCCCTTCTGGTTCTTGTCACCATCGGCAAGACCGTCTACCCTTTCGACCCTTGTCACCATCGGCAAGATCGGTCGCTACCCCTTCCGGTTCTTGTCACCATCGGCAAGACCGTCTACCCTTTCAACCCTTGTCACCATCGGCAAGATCGGTCGCTACCCCTTCCGGTTCTTGTCACCATCGGCAAGACCGTCTACCCCTTCCGGTTCTTGTCACCATCGGCAAGACCGTCTACCCTTTCGACCCTTGTCACCATCGGCAAGATCGGTCGCTACCCCTTCCGGTTCTTGTCACCATCGGCAAGATCGGTAGCTACTCCTTTCGACCCTTGTCACCATCGGCAAGATCGGTCGCTACCCCTTCCGATTTTTGTCACCATCGGCAAGACCGTCTACCCTTTCGACCCTTGTCATCATCGGCAAGATCGGTCGCTACCCCTTCCGATTCTTGTCACCATCGACAAGACCGTCTACCCTTTCGACCCTGGTCACCATCGGCAAGATCGGTCGCTATCCTTACCCGATTTTTGTCACCATCGGCAAGACCGTCTACCTCTTTCGACCCGTGTCACCATCGACAAGGTCGGTCAACATCTCCCCAATCAGGGTCAATAATGGAATTACCACAAGCAACCGGCAGTCACGGTTTCGACGCCTCTTGTCAGCGAGACCTATGTCAGCGCCAACCTGACAACTTCTGGAACCCCGTCCCGTGGTGGAGCGAAGCCCCCATCCTTTCCTTGAGAGGGTGGACGCTCTCCTGCTACACGGACATGGAGGTACTTCCAAGCAGGTCGCCAGAATTGCCGCAAGACACAACAAATGCAAGTGTGGATGTGAACACAAAAAAAATATAGTGAAGGAAACTTCTATCTTCATTACAAAAGGGGAAGTGAATACAAAAGGAGCCCATTTGAGGGGACAGATTACAAAGGCGGACCAGCTAAGGCCGCCTGAAGATATCAGCAAAGTCAATAAGCCCGACATGAGGAGCCGCCCCCAGTTCATGGAGCTGCGCTTCCTCTTCCTGAACCCGAGTCACCTCAATCTCTAGAGACACGACTCGGCCCTCCAGCAAAGAAGTTCTTTCAATGCCTTGGACTTCCGCAGCCTCCAGCCGCGGTATCTCGGCTTCTATAGTAGCCAATTCAGCGCGGAGTTCTTCCCGTCGGCTACGTAGAATGTGCGCCCGGGTTACGGAAGCTTCAACCTGAGCCCTGCTCTCCTGAAGATCAGAGATCAGAGACGTCAGCTCCGCCTGACAGTCAACTCTCTACAGTTTAAGGGCCGCCAGCCGGTCGCCCATCATCTTCTCGAGAAAGTCCCGGCGATTCACAAACTTCAACAAGAAAAGCACCCGCTGGGTCCAGATATCTAGAGGGCAGCCCAGTGCCTGCAGCCCGATCGTCAGTCGCACAGCCACTTCCTTCAATTGGGAGTAAGACAGCGCTGGCTGAGATTCCACAACCTGACGCAGCATCTCTAGATGCTGCCAGACAAATTCCTCCGATGAAGTAATGCCCAGGGAAGCCGCCGGAGACACCTCGAAGGTCACTTCCCTGTCTATGGCGGCCCATAAGCCGGTGTCCGGCTCGGAAGAGCAAGATGGAACGGCCGTCAAAGCCAAAGAAGCAGATACCACGGCAACATGTTCCTGCTCCGTCAGACTCCTGTTAGGGCTTCCTTCAACGAAGCCTAGGAGGGACGGAGGTTCTAACTCTGGCTCCGGCACAAATGGAATTGCAGAATCAGGCGCGATCGTCATTATGGCCGCCGGTACAAAAGTAGACCCCCTTTGCGGGTCAGTCTCAGTCCTCAACTCTGTCGTCGATGCCAGGGCGAGATTCTCCCCCGACTGGCTCGGCTCCGAGGGTAATCCCCCAGCAGCCGCATGTATCCTCACCGGCACGGGGCGGAGTAGGGTGATTGTCCCTGAAGGAGATGCAGTGGCCAGCGGTAGCAGATCCGAGGCCTCTGATGAGACCACAGCAGTAGCAGAAGTCGATGCCGGGGAATGAATAGCGGCTTCGGGTTCCTGGAATGAAAATTCATGTAAACACCAAGGTGGCAAAAAAAAGAGAGGGGGATATGCGGCTCTGTAAAGGGGCGAATAGAGTTTACTATGATGACGGCATCCATCTCTTCAAGCCCCTGAATAGAAGATTCCAACCCTGCAGACAAAGCAGCAAAAGGAGGGGTTATCTCCACCTCCACGTCCAATCCAGCAAATTCCTCCTGTAACACTCCCTCGGATGGTGCCCTCGGCAGCCTCGGAGGACTGAAAATCAAAGCATCGCTCGACAGTATGAAGGGAGCCGTTGCCCCTTTGTTGTCTGCTGCAGACACTTGTTCATCACCTTCTGAAGAATGATGGTCAGTCTCTTCGTCAGAAGGGGTGGCAGAGCTACTCGAAGAAATATCTATGCTGATCTCGGGTTGGCCCGCCTCCTCCGTCGCCTGACGGGACGTTGAGCGTGTGAGCACGCGCCGCAATGGGATAGCACCCTTCTTCAGCACAGTCTTATGTCCCGCGGGCTGTGAAGGAGCTTCCACAACAGGCGCCTCAACTGCCGCGCTGACCACTCCTGCCATCACAACAAAACAAGTGCATAAGGCAGGATGAAAAGCTCAATAAAAAGGACAACCTAAAGAACCACAATTGTGCAGCTCACCCTCAGCCTCGCTGGCAGGCGTAGGAGAAGGAAGTCTGACATCCTCCTCAACAGCGGGAAGACTCCCCCTACAGCTCCAGCTGTCTCAGTCACCCCTACCGGGGCTATGATGGAAGGCCCTATCTCTCCGGCCTCCAGGGCGGCTTCCTCAGCATATGTGGTGTCAGCCGCTCCTTGAGCTGAAGCTATACAAAGAAGACAAAAAAAATGAAAATGAAAATGCCGTGAAAAGAGCATTCCCTTATACCGCACAAGGAAAATAATGTCACCTTCAGCTGCTTGCTGAGTAGCTTCTTTCCGAGCGGCGAACTGTTCAAATGATGGCACCTCGGGCAGGGGAGTCTCAGCCGCATCAGTCGAAGGCCGCTTGGAAGAAGTTTTCCGAGCCTTCCTCGCTCGGCCTATTGCAACTTTCATCATAGAAGCCGCTCTCTTTTTGCCAGGCGGCAGTGGAGTAGTAGTCGGCGCTGGTACAGGGACCTCAAAATATTCCGGCTTCTGTGCCTGGGAGATGATCTTTCTATAAAGCCCCTGCTGCTTGATATCCGGACGGTCTGTCAAGTGAAGCACACGCCGTTATGAAGGAGCAAGGCAACAAACCAATCTACGTGTCAATGGAGGAGCACTTACCTACCCGGCCATTGTAAAAAGACGAGAGTGGCCAATACTGATAACCCACCTCCTTCCTTCGGGATGCAGCCTCCCGAACGAGCCAGCAGACGTCGCCAATCTTCTTACACTTGTCGACCAGGTCGGCCAGGTCCGCATGTCCGTGGGAAGCTATACAATGATACAAGCCGAGGTGGTCAAAGCCCCAGACATCGGCATAATGAAAAGATACGAATAGAGGGTTGTCCAGAACACTAGCTGCGGGACTCTCAAGGGTCAGTCCGTGGATGCTCATCAGGACAAACAGCCAAGATGTATGCTGATAGTATGTCGGGGTTCTGTTCTCTCTATTAACAAACGCCCGACACGGGCAAAAGCGATCCACCTCGCACTTCCATGAAACTGCTTTGGATAGCGGCTCCTCAATAGGGAACGGATACTGCTGAAGCTCCAGGCGGGAACCGCCAATCTGGCACAGGTGTTCTAAATTTTGCGTAAAAGCATCTTCGCTTATGTCAGCAAGCACGGGTATCAGTGGTTCAGCCACTCCCTCCTTGATGGCTTTTCTGCCCGCTATGTATGTCTCCGCCTCCTTCGGGTGGTGGGAAAATAGCCTCTTCAGATGGGCTTCGTCAATGTCAAAAACGGGCCCAGGCTGCTGACTCAGAAAGATGCGCTCAGCCACATCCCAGCATGTCATCCGGGCATTGCGGTAGAAGCTCGTGCGAGCATTCCACCATTTTATATACTCAGGAGTTACCCGGGGGACTCGGTTCGGCATCGGCACTCTGAAAGTAATGGCGTCCCGACGATGAAAATAGTCCCACCAGGAGCGACCTTCGGCCACAACAGTCGAACCGTGCTTTGACCTGCTGTCCAGAGGGAATAAGGCGATCGAAGTCGAAATATGCTGATCGTAGCCAAAATTTCGACCGAATCTGAAGGGATAGTAGGGTTCTAAATAAACTGCGCCCCCTTTTCTGAATACTAAAACACTGGGGCGAATTGATAAGGCCCAGTCGATGAGTTCAGGCTCCAAGACTGGCCGGGTCACGGTGTTGCCCGAAATGAAGTGTGTGAAAGTCTCCACCCCCTCGAGCTTACACTCACGCTGACGGTTCACCAATGGAGATGAATGTGCGGCCAGATTCCAAAAGTGGATAGTCCCTGCCGAATCCATCGGAACTGATGGGGACATCACCTAGCGTTCCCTCTGGCTAGACACCCCTCTCCCTTCTGGAGACGGGTAGGCTGCGACTGCACAACTTGATGGGTCCTCGACGACATTAGAGTTTATTACTATGGACATCTTGATGTATTTTCCCTTTTCTTGAGTCTTTTTGATGTATTTTGAGTCATGTCCTAGGTGCTCATATTAGTGGATCAGCATATTGGGCTTGTTTGGCTTTGTGGCCCATCTAGAGGAGCTAGGCCCATGAGCACCCCTTCTGGCACCTTGGTTATCTGTCTTTTGTTCTTTTCTCAGGGGCTTTTGTACAAAGTTGGGATCCCTATATATAGGACCCCAACTCCCACTTGAGAAGGTTAATGAATTATTGAGTATTTTGAGCATAAGTGCATCTTTCCCCCCCTCTCTCTCTAGCTTTCTCACTCTCTCTCTCTCTCTCTTCAGGGGGCGGACCCCTTCTCTCTCCTCCTCTCCCTCTCCCCTGGGCGCACCTGCCCCTTCACCTTCCCCACTTGCCACATCAGCAGCCACATCAGCCCCCACCCTTTCACATCCCCTAGGTCCATAACTCCCATTAACACTTCCACATCCCCCAAGTGACTCTTCCAATCCCCCACACACCTTCCCCACCTCCAAGGCAACCATCCCTCTTCCCCAAGCAACCCCTCCACTTCCCCACATACCCATTCATATCCCCAAGCAATCAAACCCTCCCCCCCACTTCAAACTTGCGCACCCCTCTCCACCCACTCACCTCCCCATTTGCCTTGGCCGACCCCCTCATTCCCCTCTCACCTAGCCGCGGCCTCCTCTCCCCTCCACCCCCTTGGACCTCCATCTCCCCAGCTCCACTCCTCTCCACACCCCTACACTCCCTCTCCCATCGACCCTCCACTCCACCATCTCCACTATTGCCAAACCCCATCCTTATCCCTAGTTCCACCACCATCCCTTCTCTTCATCCTGATCAGTCTGCAGGTGGCAGAAGAGGGTTGCGACTAGCAGAAGTGACCCCGGAGTCATAAAGATACATCCAGAGGCGTGGCCTACATCGACGGAAAGGTCTGCGAGTCCCCTTCGCAAGAGAGGTGGAATCATCCCATTCCGAGTTCGTGGCCAACCTGGAGAGCTGTTCTACCACGACTACGCCAGACATCTTCTGCAGAGAGCCTGAGCCCGATTGGAAGCAGCCTCACGACCAACAGCGAAGGAACCCGATAGAAAGCTCTTCATCAAAGTTCTTCCTTCCCCTGTCCCCGATCAGGAGCAAGAAACAGGACCTCGTTTGGCATCAAGGAACCAGAGTTCCGAATTTTCTCCCTCAGTCGCGCGGGTCTGCCTCCTGCTGTCTGCAGCGACCAGTGACTGATCATCAGCGTCCCCCAGTCCAGCCCGACCTCAGAAAGAGTTTCCGTCAGTTTTTCTGTGCAGAGGCTTCTTCCACGATTCCGGAAACTCCGACGGTTCGTAATTCGGCATCCGGGAGCGTCCGTGGCAACCTCTGCATCCTACTGCATCAGACCTGAAGCCGTCAGCATCAGAATCCCTCATCCTGTTCGAGCCCCCGCCGTGGCCAGCGACGATGCCGGAAGAATTCGCTAAAATTCAGAGGTGTTCCCGTCTCTGTTACGAAGAATTCCCCTTTGGTCTCGTCGCCGGAAAATTTCCTGAGGATGAACTACGACTGCGGCAGTGGCAACCTGTTCCCTCTCACAGCAAGTGAGCAGAACCTTCGACGGCTTCCACTCCCTCATCGTTGGCAAGTTTTCCCCTTCCGCCTGGCCGGCTTAGCGCCCCTCCCTGCGTGGAGGTAGTGTTTGATGTAAGTTTGTTTTCCCCACCCCTAATCCAACCCTCCTGCGTGAGGAGTAGTTCATGTACTAAGCAGCTCAAGCGACATCGGCGCAGTGTGCGGGGTCCACACTTCCCCGCTCGCCCACGTCTCCGAACGGGGTTGGTTTCTTCAAACCAACCAGGTGAGCTCTAAACTTTGCTCCATTATTCTTAGTGCTTGTTTGTTTAATATCCGTAAATATAGCCCCGTTGTGCATGCGAGCGAGTGCCCGATCCCGGTTCCACCATCATAGTGTGGTCACCGTGGTTAAAGTAAGCGAGTGAGACCTAGTGCCCCAATTGGCACCGGCCAGCCCCATAAGCGTGGGCTACGTACCCTCGGGAGGGCAACCCCAGCCCTGCTGGCACTCTACCAGCAAGGGTCTTGATCCATCACCTCCCCCTAGCATCTTTTAGTCACCCCGGGCTCACGTGTGTGCGACGGCGTTTTGGCCCCGATTTATCAACTTAATTGTTATGTGATTGTGAATGCGGAGTAGGTCCTAAGATTCCTTTTGCTTGCTGCATACCCCGTAGTGGTGTCACATCAAATTGGTATCAGAGCAAGTTTTAGACTTGTCTCTACAAGCCTAGGTCCAAGGGCAAGTGCATTTCTATCCCGTTTGTCATCATTGTGCATGTCCACCCGTAGGGGCACCATATATCGGGTTGATCCTTCTAATTCCAATCCACCAATGGATCTCAATGCTCATGACAACCAAAACAACCCAAGGGAAGCCCCCCAAACTCCCATGGATCGAATTGAGGCTGCCATTCAAGTCCTCACGGAGCAAATGAATGGAATTTCCACCAGATTAGAAAGACTAGAAGAAGCTAGGGCCCCACCTAGGAACCATGCCCAAAGAGTTCCTCCTCCGCGGGTTGAACATGAGAGGGAAGACCTAGATGATGAGTGGAATCGTGAGCAAGAGAGAGCCCCACAACCTCGATACCATGATAGGCGACCACGTGAGGATCATGATGAATTCCTACTAAGAATGATCAAAGTGGAAGCTCCTAATTTTGATGGGTCTCATAACCCTAGTGTCTATAAAGAATGGGAGCATGGCATGGACCAATACTTTGAATGGTACCCCATGTCAGAGGAGAGAAAGGTTAGGTTGGCCAAGATGCACCTCCTTAAACTAGCCAAAACCTATTGGCTAAAGGTTGAAAACCAAAGGAGGATCAGGCGTGAGGAACCCATCCACACTTGGCTAGACATGAAAGATCAACTTAGGAACAAATATCTTCCCATCTCCTATAGCCAACTTCTTCTTGATGAATGGCAAAGCCTTACCCAAGAGGGAAAAATCGTGGAAGAGTATATTGAAAAATTTGATTCATATCTCCTAAGGTGTGGTGTGGTTGAAGATCCAGCCGTCACGTTATCCCGGTTTAGGAATGGTCTCCTTCCCCACATCAAACGGGAGCTTTTTATGAGGGAAGTGCATAGCTTGGAAATTGGCTATCAAATAGCCCGGGATGTAGAGAGATTTGCTAGGAATCCTAGGTTTGCTTCCCCCCAAGGGCCCGGGACCCCGTCCCAACCTACCTCCTCTGCTAAGAACACCTCCTCCTCCCAATGGGGGAACCCCCACTCGGCCCTACCACCAACCAACCACTCCCACCCCCACAAAGACCACTCCACTCAACCCCCCTTCTCAAAGGGAAGACAACTCCAAAGGGAAGACCCCAATGAGCAATACGGTCAAGTGTTTTCGATGCCATGGCTATGGCCACATAGCCACCCAATGTCCCTCCAAGGGGATGTCAAGTCTAGTCATTGAGAGTGAACCTTCTACTACCCAGGAAACACATAAGAGTACTATTGAGGAATACGAGGCTGCTTTAGGATGGGAAGAGGAATACAATGAGCAATTCTTTGAGGAAGGGATAGAAGAGGACCCACACTCCAGCCACCTAGGGGTGATAAGATGCACCCTCACCCTACCACAAGAGGATGACTGGCGGAGGACTTCCATTTTTCACACATTTGTCAAGATCGGGGATCATGTTAGGAAGGTCATCCTAGACAACGGGAGTTGTATCAACGCCGTGTCTCCGGACACCATCAAACTCCTAGGGCTTACCCCTACACCCCACCCCAAACCCTATCGTGTGTCCTGGATAAACAACCACTCCCTACCCGTCGACACATGTTGTCTTATCCCCATCACCTTCTCATCCTACCAAGGGCAAATATGGTGTGATATCATACCGATGGCTGTAGGAAGCATCCTATTGGGTAGACCTTGGATATATGATGTCAATGCTACCATCCATGGGAAAACAAACACATGCACCTTTGACCACGAGGGGAAGAGTATCCGCCTCAACCCCTCCCCTCCCCAAAAAGAACCACCCACCAAGGGAATCCTTCCTACACCACCAAAACCCAGGGCCTCGTCCACACCAACCCAACCAAAAACCCAAAACCCCACCCCTGAAAATCCCACCGGGCCAGTCAAAGGCCTCCACCTCATCACTAGGAAAGAGCTCGAGGAAGAAATAACCCGAGGGACACCCCTTTATGCTATTGTCATATGTCTTGGAGAGGCAACCCCCTCCAATCCTCACCCCGTGGAAATCCACCCTCTCCTGGAAGAATTTAAGGACGTATTCCCCGAGGAGCTCCCCGACCAACTGCCACCCATGAGGGATGTCCAACATGCCATTGATCTTGTCCCCGGGGCCACCCTCCCAAACCTTCCCCACTACCGCCTCAACCCCACTGAGCATGCTGAACTAAGGAGGCAAGTGGAGGAACTCATAAGAAAAGGCTTCCTCCGTCTCAGCAAGAGTCCTTGTGCTGTCCCAGCCCTCCTCACACCTAAGAAAGATGGGACATGGCGGATGTGTGTCGACAGTAGGGCCATCAACAAGATCACGGTCAAGTACAGGTTTCCCATACCTAGGCTTGACGACATGCTTGACATGCTAGCCGGGGCCACCATTTTCTCCAAAATAGATCTCAAAAGTGGCTACCATCAGGTTAGGATAAGGCTAGGAGATGAATGGAAAACAGCCTTTAAAACCAAGGATGGGCTCTATGAATGGCTGGTGATGCCTTTTGGGCTCTCTAATGCCCCAAGCACCTTTATGCGCCTTATGACCGAGGTCCTTAGGCCCTACATTGGAGTCTTCCTGGTAGTCTACTTTGATGACATCCTCATCTACAGCCAGTCCAAAGAAGCCCATCTCAGTCACCTTAGGCAAGTCTGCACCACTCTTAGGAAGGAGAGCCTCTTTGCCAATTTTGGAAAATGTCAATTCATGACAAAGTCCATTACCTTCCTTGGGTATGTTGTCTCCACCGAAGGAGTATCCATGGACCCTGAAAAGGTCCAAGCCATCCTCGATTGGCCGGAACCCCGCACTCTCCATGAAGTCCGGAGCTTTCATGGGCTAGCCACCTTTTACCGAAGGTTCATCCGTGGGTTTAGCACAGTCACAACCCCTATCACCGACTGCCTCAAAAAGGGGACCTTTGTGTGGACCAAGTCCGCAACTAGAGCCTTCCAAGAACTCAAGGAGAGGATGACCCAAGCCCCTGTACTATGCCTCCCTGACTTCTCCAAAGTCTTTGAGGTGACTTGTGATGCCTCCGGGGTAGGAATTGGCGGGATCCTTAGCCAGGAAGGACATCCAGTGGCCTATTTTAGTGAGAAGTTGTGTGATGCCAGGATGAGATACTCCACCTACAACAAGGAATTTTATGCCGTGGTTCAATCCCTCCGGCACTGGAGACACTATCTCTTGCCGAAAGAATTTGTCATATTCTCTGACTATGAGGCCCTGAAATACCTCAATTCCCAGTAGAAACTGAATGCTCGGCATGCCCGATGGGTTGAATACATCCAGGCCTACACATTTGTAATCAAACATAAGGCCGGAAGTGAAAACCGTGCTGCCGATGCCCTCAGTAGGAGAATTTCCTTGCTAGCTACCATTAGGGTGGAAGTCATAGGATTTGAAAGACTCAAGGAAGAGTATTCTGATTGCCCGGACTTTGGTCCAATCCATACCACTCTGTCCACCCTCTCACCTAGGGAACATCAAGGATTCATCTTAGAGGACGGGTTCATTTTCAAAGGCCATAGACTTTGCATACCTAGAACCTCTCTACGGGACTTCCTGATCTGGGAGTTACATGCAGGAGGCCTTGCTGGGCATTTTGGGGTGCATAAGACCATTGCTTTGGTTGAGGGTCAGTTCTACTGGCCAAGTCTCAAAAGGGACGTAGCCAAAATTGTAGGACAGTGCCGGATATGTGCCTCAGCCAAACAAACAAGGCAGAACACCGGCCTCTACACACCACTCCCTGTCCCTGACCGTCCTTGGCAAGACTTGAGCATGGACTTCGTCTTAGGCCTACCTAGGACTCAAAAAAGGCATGATTCAATCTTTGTAGTAGTGGATAGGTTTTCTAAGATGGCCCATTTCATCCCCTGCTCCAAAACCTCTGACGCCTCTCATGTGGCCCGCCTATTCTTCGATGAGGTAGTTCGCCTCCATGGTCTACCCAAGACCATCATTTCTGATAGGGATGTCAAATTCACCAGCTATTTCTGGAAGACCCTCTGGCACCTAATGGGGACCCTTCTCAAATTTTCCACGGCCTATCACCCTCAAACTGACGGCCAGACCGAAGTCATTAATAGGAGCCTTGGGAATCTACTCCGGTGTCTTGTTGAGGATCGCCCCGGGAATTGGGATCTCATATTACCCCAGGCAGAGTTTGCATACAACAATTCAGTGAATAGGTCGATAGGGATGAGCCCATTTGAAGCTGTGCATGGGTACAAACCTAGAAAGCCTACAGATCTCATTCCTTTGCCACCACATGCTAGAGTGTCTATTAGTGCTGAGTCGTTTGCCCAACACATGAAAGAATTGCATGAAGAAATCCGCAAACACATTAACAAAAGCAATGAGGTGTATAAAAAGTCGGCCGATTCCCACCGTCGCCACCAGGAGTTTCACGTAGGTGATTATGTGATGGTAAGAACTGAGAGGCTTTCCCCTGAGAATGTCTCCAAATTGAGGTCGCGTGGATCAGGCCCCTTCCAGGTTTTAAAGAGGATTGGCACAAACGCTTACATGTTGGACCTCCCCGAGGAGTACGCAGTAAGCCCCACATTCAATGTGGCTGACTTGGTGCCATATAGGGGACCCACGGTGACACCCAGTGAGGAAATTGAGCCTGTTCCACCTTCTGAGAGAGCCACCACACATGAGAGAGTTCAACCAATCCAGAGAGGCCAACGGGAGCAATTAGAGCGGATATTGGATGAACAGGTCACTGTCACCCGGAGCAAAGTGTACGAGCGATACTTGGTCAGGTGGAAGGGCAGGCCCCCTTCAGATGATTCATGGTTGACCAGGGAGGATCTTCAGCAGCTGGACCCCGACCTCCTGGAGCATTACCGCAGCCGAGAGGACCCTTTCTCGACAGAGTCGAGTTCTTCACAGCCCGGGGGAGTTGATGGGGACATCACCCAGCGTTCCCTCTGGCTAGACACCCCTCTCCCTTCTGGAGACGGGTAGGCTGCGACTGCACGACTTGATGGGTCCTCGACGACATTAGAGTTTATTACTATGGACATCTTGATGTATTTTCCCTTTTCTTGAGTCTTTTTGATGTATTTTGAGTCATGTCCTAGGTGCTCATATTAGTGGATCAGCATATTGGGCTTGTTTGGCTTTGTGGCCCATCTAGAGGAGCTAGGCCCATGAGCACCCTTCTGGCACCTTGGTTATCTGTCTTTTGTTCTTTTCTCAGGGGCTTTTGTACAAAGTTGGGATCCCTATATATAGGACCCCAACTCCCACTTGAGAAGGTTAATGAATTATTGAGTATTTTGAGCATAAGTGCATCTTCCCCCCCTCTCTCTCTAGCTTTCTCACTCTCTCTCTCTCTCTCTTCAGGGGGCGGACCCCTTCTCTCTCCTCCTCTCTCTCTCCCCTGGGCGCACCTGCCCCTTCACCTTCCCCACTTGCCACATCAGCAGCCACATCAGCCCCCACCCTTTCACATCCCCTAGGTCCATAACTCCCATTAACACTTCCACATCCCCAAGTGACTCTTCCAATCCCCCACACACCTTCCCCACCTCCAAGGCAACCATCCCTCTTCCCCAAGCAACCCCTCCACTTCCCCACATACCCATTCATATCCCCAAGCAATCAAACCCTCCCCCCCACTTCAAACTTGCGCACCCCTCTCCAGCCACTCACCTCCCCATTTGCCTTGGCCGACCCCCTCATTCCCCTCTCACCTAGCCGCGGCCTCCTCTCCCCTCCACCCCCTTGGACCTCCATCTCCCCAGCTCCACTCCTCTCCACACCCCTACACTCCCTCTCCCATCGACCCTCCACTCCACCATCTCCACTATTGCCAAACCCCATCCTTATCCCTAGTTCCACCACCATCCCTTCTCTTCATCCTGATCAGTCTGCAGGTGGCAGAAGAGGGTTGCGACTAGCAGAAGTGACCCCGGAGTCATAAAGATACATCCAGAGGCGTGGCCTACATCGAAGGAAAGGTCTGCGAGTCCCCTTCGCAAGCGAGGTGGAATCATCCTGTTCCGAGTTCGTGGCCAACCTGGAGAGCTGTTCTACCACGACTGCGCCAGACATCTTCTGCAGAGAGCCTGAGCCCGATTGGAAGCAGCCTCACGACCAACAGCGAAGGAACCCGACAGAAAGCTCTTCATCAAAGTTCTTCCTTCCCCTGTCCCCGATCAGGAGCAAGAAACGGGACCTCGTTCGTCATCCAGGAACCAGAGTTCCAAATTTTCTCCCTCAGTCGCGCGGGTCTGCCTCCTGCTGTCTGCAGCGACCAGTGACTGATCATCGGCGTCCCCCAGTCCAGCCCGACCTCAGAAAGAGTTGCCGTCAGTTTTGCTGTGCAGAGGCTTCTTCCACGATTCCGGCAACTCTGACGGTTCATAATTCGGCATCCTGGAGCATCCGTGGCAACCTCTGCATCCTACTGCATCAGACCTGAAGCCGTCAGCATCAGAATCCCTCGTCCTGTTCGAGCCCCCGCCGCGGCCAGCGACGACGCCGGAAGAATTTGCTAAAATTCAGAGGTGTTCCCGTCCCTGTTACGAAGAATTCCCCCTTGGTCTCGTCGCTGGAAAATTTCCTGAGGACGAACTACGACTGCGGCAGTGGCAACCTGTTCCCTCTCACAGCAAGTGAGCAGAACCTTCGACGGCTTCCACTCCCTCATCGTTGGCAAGTTTTCCCCTTCCGCCTGGCCGGCTTAGCGCCCCTCCCTGCGTGGAGGTAGTATTTGATGTAAGTTTGTTTTCCCCACCCCTAATCCAACCCTCCTGCGTGAGGAGTAGTTTATGTACTAAGCAGCTCAAGCGACATCGGCGCAGTGTGCGGGGTCCACACTTCCCCGCTTGCCCACGTCTCCGAACGGGGTTGGTTTCTTCAAACTAACCAGGTGAGCTCTAAACTTTGCTCCATTATTCTTAGTGCTTGTTTGTTTAATATCCGTAGATATAGCCCCGTTGTGCATGCGAGCGAGTGCCCGATCCCGGTTCCACCATCATAGTGTGGTCACCGTGGTTAAAGTAAGCGAGTGGGACCTAGTGCCTCAATTGGCACCGGCCAGCCCCCGTGGGCTACGTACCCTCGGGAGGGCAACCCTAGCCCTACTGGCACTCTACCAGCAAGGGTCTTGATCCATCACCTACCCCTAGCATCCTTTAGTCACCCCGGGCTCACGTGTGTGCGACGGCGTTTTGGCCCCGATTTATCAACTTAATTGTTATGTGATTGTGAATGCGGAGTAGGTCCTAAGATTCCTTTTGCTTGCTGCATACCCCGTAGTGGTGTCACATCAGGAACCCTTGCCAGTCGGCCACGAATGGAAAAGAGCTACTGGGACACCGGACCTGGCTCAGCACTTGCAAACTCCAGCATTCTGGGGTACAACGTCATTATCTGCAAAGTCCGGGGAGCTAGATCTGGAAATAAATTGCACAGCCAGGCATTAAAAAAATGAAACGGCCCCACCGTTCGGAAAGAGCGGGGGATCCGATGCCTATGAATATCCCCAAGGGATTTGTAAATCAGGCACAGTGCAGCGGGACATATTGCAAGCCGTATGCCCCAAGCCATCTGACAAGCCGGGTATATTGCCTCCGGCCTAATGACTGTCTCATCCCCCTGCGGGAGAGCGAAAGTACATAGCCAGAAGGTGAGGTATGCAGCACAATGGGTGAGGGGATCCGCCCCCATCGGATTCGGCCCCCCGCGGCTTATCCCCCGAAGAGAAGCAGGCAGCTCTGACTTGAACTTAGGTGGCCTGCTGGGTTTACCCGCAACAGGAGCCACGTGAGGGAACTCGCTGTACTTCAAAGGGCCCCCGAAGAAATATTGAATCCAATGTCCTGCTCGGACTCTCAGTTTGCTGCTCTTCTTCCGGGGCCGGTATCCCTTTGAGGATCCCCTATTCAGCGTCAGGCAGAGGGAGCGGTATGCCTTCATCAAGTACCGGTACGAATAGCCGAAGTAATATTCACCTTCGCCGTCTGTTTCATCCTTGATGAAGTCATGAATGCAGACCTCCTCATAGGGCTCTCCGTTAATCGGCAGGCCCGATAACTGTGATAGGCTCCAAAGATCCAGAGAGGTCTCACCTTCTGCTGTATAGAAAGTGTTGAACTGCGGGCAAAATACTTCGAACATGCTGCAGCACAGCCCCTTTGAAATGGGATACCTGAAGCGGGATGCATACACACTGTGGTACACCCCGGCCCTGACCAGCAGTGGTGCATACTCTTTCAGAACATATTCTGTGAATTCCACTGCCCCTACACGAAAGAGATGAGCATCCGTCACCTTCGTGTCTGCAAACCACCCAGCTGCCAGTTGAAATTTGAACTGAACAGCCAAGCAGTTCAGCACAAACGGTTCCTCTCTGTAGCCCCACTTGATGGGCGCCAAGAATAAACCGTAGCCGGGTTTCTCCCTGTTAACCTGACCTATGGTGTTGTCCCACCTGGCTGGTGTGAATTCCAGGGCCCGTGTTAGCATCTTTAGCTCTGCCTCCAGCTCTGTTACCCCTAAGACGGCGTCCCATTTGCGCCGCTCCCCCGGGAGGTATATGGTATCGCCATGATACACAGAACCTTTCAAGCTGTCCCGGTCTAGCAACATGGCCCGCTCCACCATCCGAGCCAGCATGACGTCCCTCTTCCCAGAGACGTTGAAGGTACAAATGTAAGGCGCGAGGTGATGATCCTTCGGGAAGTCCGCACGGTAGTCGTCATCGCGATTGAAGTCCAGTCCTCCCTCGACAGTTACAATGCGAGAGGCGGATACTGTATCTGTTTCGGAGCCAGAGGATTCATCAACTATGGCAATCCTCCCAAGTCCCCGGTCCAGCTGTCCAACATTCCTCCAAGTCACAACGGGACCAGAAGCTCTGCCTTGAGGAGAAGAGTCAACATCAGCAGTGCCGGAGGCAACGCGGCTAGAAGAAGAAGCCATTTCCAGCGAGCTGCAGACACAAAACCAAGAAAAAAGAATAAGAAGGTGATATAAAGAAAAAATATAGAAAAGAAATTTTCATAAGAAAATTTTGACAGCATCTCCCCTTATCCGGAGCATGCCCAGAAGTCAAATGGGAGAACACCCACCAGGAGGGGGTGACTCCGAAATGAAAAGGGACGGAGTCCCGAACAAAAATTCCCCGAAGGGAAGGCTTCCACGCCGATTGCTCTGAGGCGACAGAAGGAGAAAGGGAGGAAGAGAGAGAAGGCTCAAGGAGAAATGAGCTTCTCTCTCCCCCTCTCGGCGCCTATATCGGCCCAGCCAAAAGGCACGCCGAGAAGGTGGTCATGCCGACGGCCGGACGCGCCAAAAGGCGCGCCGAAACGGCCTTTGCGCCGAAAAGCAAAAGCGCCACCACCGCGCCTAGGAGATCACCACGCCGAGAAGAGCGTCGCGTCGGGAATTCCATGCCGAGCCCACCTCCACGCCGAGAAGATAGTGATGGGAGCGTCCATGGAGCCAATTACCTCACCAGGGGTGATATTATTATCGGACCAAGCCAAAAATGCTGGTGTTCATCCAAATTTGCTTGTAAAGCATGGAAGTCACGCAAAGCAGAATGAAGACTCAGAGTCAAAAGAATAGCCAATGCACAGGAGCAGACCTGAAGAGACCACGAAGCGCAGTGTGTGAACGTGATGTACACCCGCATGTCCCGTGTCACTCATGCTTCACTCACGCCACCTACGGGTGGGGGGCATTTGTTGACACCTAAAATATACCAGAAGAAACTATAGCATATTCATAGCTTTGAAGATCAGTCGAGGGCACAGTTCACGTGCTATTCCTGGGAGATCTGAGAGTCTGAATAGAATAGACCCACTACACCTATCATTCTGTTCGACTATAGCCATCTCTGGCTAAGTCGCTGTCCAGTACTGCTATCGTTCAGATAGTCATGCTGATTAAACTACAACAACATTCAGGCAACCATTGCCTACTGAAACCGATGTTCAGACATCTATGACGCTCCAAGAACCAGGATGCACGGTGCCCCGCACGTATGTGTGAATGCAAGCTGTAGACGGGCTCGGTGGGGTCGTAATATGCATATGTCAAGAACCCCACCGTCGAGAGGAGTTCACTGAGTGGATCCTGGACGGATGGGCCGAATGACAAGAAGATGGGCCAAGCCCAAACAAGAGACCGGACGCGCCGATGGCTGTCATGCCGGGAGGAGCGGTTCTGGCGCGCCGGGGAGCTCATGCCGAATGAATGAAGGGTCTCACCTCTATAAGAGGCCTGCCCTTCGAACGAAACCAAAGAGAGCACGGAGAGCACAGACAGAGCATAGAAGAAGAAAAGAAAAAAAGGAGAAAGAAGAAGAGAAAGAGAGTGCTTAGCCACCGAAGAGAAAGAGGGAGTTCGAGAGCCCTTGAAAGAAAAAAAAGAGAAGAAAAGAAGAGGAGAGAGTCAGAGGTTCTAAGAAGGATCCAGGTGGGAACGTCGGGCAGCTACAGCTTCCTCTGCTTCTCCTCTCTATCTGTCTCAACTTTTTCCTCTGTATTTCTGATTTCTAGCATCTTTGGTTCAATAGCATCGGATGCCAATGTAACCCTGCTTTGCAGGGATTAAGCCTGGATTTCTCTTTCCGATTGAGTCGGATTTCTTTTTCTAAATAGCATGCGTGTAAGCCATTTGGATGAAGTTATTAATGAAAGAATGGGCTGATGTCTGCTACCTCTGATCACTCTTCTCCGTCTTCCCCTGCATCTGAGGTTCTAATCTATGCACGGGCTGCAGGTAGCCTTGAATGAGTTCTTTTTATGTTTGAATTTCTCTATCTGTCGAAGATTCTTTGCCATCGCTCTATCCCCCTCTTGTGCCACATTTCGAGGGCCTGAGACAGTCTATCTCATGGCTCCTCGTATGCGGACTGAAAGGGATATGTTTAGGGGTTTCCGCCCGCACACTTTTTGCTCTTAGTGAGGCTCCCGGAGGCAAGGTGTTTCCCCCAAGGGTTTCTTCCCCCTCCATCATCTAAGACAGTCGAGGTAAAACCCCTTTCCTTCAAGCTCCCGAAGCCCTGCTGGGTTCTGAAACCTCCTTTGAAAAACCCCCCCGGAGCCGGTGTCTCCCGGCGTGGATTTCACGCCGAGGGCTTGCCACGCCGGCTGCATCCCCCATATTGCGCCGAACCTACCTGGCCTTCGTGCCGAAAACCACCCTTCTTCTCTGCATTGACACCTATGCATTTGTTGGCCACCCTGGTGCCTTCACGCACGTGCCGATAACCCATACAGCCTCTGTCCATCACATCCTGCCCCCATGGGTGTGCATTGCCCTTCCCTCTGACCTCATGGGAGCTATATCAAAGGGGTTAATTGTCCCTCTACATTTTGCAACCCAGTAAACCACAGGGCCCTGCCCTTGCAGGCTCTCCGGTGGATTGCATTGGGAATATTACAACAGTGGGGATAAGGTCTCTTACGACCGAGACACTTGAATCACGGGCTACGCCCGGCACTTATTTTGGTTTCTACTCCGGCATTCGTGAGTAGATATCCCATGATATTCTCTTGGCACACTCCCAAAATAAGGGGAGATGCTGTCAAAATTTGCCCAGGGCTTCACTCTGTCATACGGCACGATGTTTCATCAGGATGGCGTAGTTAACCCCTGAATCTGGTGAGAGCCTGAGTTATGATATCTCACGGCATCTTGCCCTCATAGGAAATACATCTCCCTGCTAATGATCTCTTTGAACACCCCCCTCCAGGAGTGCATCCACCCTCATTTCCTATAACCCCCACTTGACTTCATGAAATCTCCACTGAACGCCCATAAAACCCTCACAAATACCCTTTCTTTAAACCTCATAAAACATCCCCTGGCGCCACTGCCTCCCGGTGCCAAACCCGCGCCGGGTGGGTGACGCGCCGGGACCAGGGCACGCCGAAGGCCAGGGCGCGCCGGGACCAGGCTGGGCCGAGACCCCCTTGAGCCCCTCTTTCGCGCCGTATTCCTTCGCACCGGGACTAGGCTGGGCCGATGCCCCTTTGAACCCCCTCCCCTCGCGCCGTCTGCCCTTCGTGCCGGGATCTCCAGCGCCGACTAATATCTGTGTCATTTCACCTTACTAGTGGGTGCTCTTCTTCAAATCTTGATATCTCAACATCCCATTAAACCCCAGAATAATCATCCCAAACCCAGAGGTCCTACTCCCATCAACCCTTAAGCCAGTCTTCAGCATCTTGCGAGGGGATTATCGTCATTCACCCGGGCCCACGGAGATATATTAATGGGGGTTCCACCCCTACATTACACCGAACACGATAACTCTCCCGTCTCCCCACTGGCCCTCGGAGTCCTGCCACCGCATGTCCTCCAATGGCCCCTCGAGGGGAATATTAACGAATGGCGCAGACGGTCCCGCCATATTTGGATCCTTTTTGGACCCAGGCCTGTGCCTGATTTTCTTCTGGGTCTCCATTCCGGCTCTCCATGGATGGATGTCCTATCTCCCTTTTTTGGGTATAATCCGAAGGAAGAGGGCATGCTATCAGATTTACGCTGTAGCATCGTCATCATGCCCCACACAGCATGATTTCCCATGCATATCCACATCAACCCTTACGTATATCAAATGACGTTGACAAAAGGTCAGGTCACACTCGATCGGAAGTCTTCGCTATGTGGGATGGTGGTCTTCGGACCTACGTCCTCCGCCATGTACCAAGGGTCCATTATTCTATGAGCTATGCATCCCTTGCATGATAAACAAACGCCTTCCGTAGGCTTTTGTCATAGTCATCATGTAGTTCTTTTTATTTTGGCTTCGACAGCCCGCTATCTCGGCAATTAATCAAAGGTGTTCTCTCCTCGTGGGGGATGTAATTAACGCCATAGCCTTTATGGTATGGCGGACTGCTGGTCCCGACCGAACCTCACATTCGCCCGACATGGGTCAGAATGAGCGCATAATAACTCGTCACTCATGTGACTGGCACGCCCGCGTCGTTAATCAGCCAGTTAACTATCAAGTTAGCCAATTGACTGATCGACCCGCGAAACCCAAGAAAAAAGTAAGGAAAAAGATTCCACGTCAAACACCGACTGGGGGTAACTTTTGATGAATACCCAGCGGAAGCTGAATTTGCTAAGCCGGGTCAGCCCGAAAATCAAGAAGCGGAGACCGTGATTCTTTATCGATGCTGGGAGCAGGTCTGTCTCGGAGAGACGGCCCTTCAAGCCAAATTTGATACGGCTAGCTGCAGCGAAGCCGAAGATGTTGAAGAAGCAGGGACCTCTCCCTCTAGTAGAGTCCTACTAATAATGACCTCAGCACCTCTCCTGCCAATCGGGGAAGCCTTAGCCGACTCCGATCAAGAGGTATATGCTGTCAAGAAAGGGAATGCCACTTTTATTGAAGGTACAACTTCCCCAGAAGATGAGACCTCCTCACCCTCTGCTACAAGGCTAGGATGCTGTTCCAGCCCAACAACAAGCAGCCATCAGCCTGTCACGGCTGCAACCCCAACTACAAGGGCTGAAGCTGCTCTCTCGCCCTTGGAAACTGCAACGGCAGTGGATTTGCTGAGAGAACAATATGCACGGCCGCTATTAAACAAAGCAGAGGACCTTCAAGAGGCTCTGATGATGTCAAATGAGGAAGTCGAGATCCTCGACCCCGAGGATGGTATTCCAGATTTTGTTGACCTACAGTCGGCACCTCCAGAGATAGAAGACGGAGGTCAAGCCATGTCAAATGAGGAAGTAGATTCGCAATTGCAAGGCTTTATGAGCCTATTTGTTCTTCCTTAGGATTGTGTGGGTTTATGTGCAAAATGCCAGTAGGACCTGCAAGGGGGCCCCCACTTCTATCCCATTGGTCCACCTCATCCATGTGGGGCTGGTCAATGGCTAAGGTGGCATCTAGAAGGTTTGACAAGTCAATTGACACATGGGGGAGACAAGTGATTTAAAATGTCAAGGGTAGGCCACCTACCACACCCACCTAGTCAAGGGGGCGCCCCCCCTATTTTGTTCCATTTTAATTGTTGTAAAAAGGCCATTAGAACTAATTAGTTCTATACCTTGTATACCCCTCCCAACCCTAGATCTGAGGGCATTAGTGGTCATTTTCTATTTATTATATAAGGCATGTAATTTCCATTTGTGTGAATTAATGAGAAGAAAAATTGTTGAATGCTTGGAGCAGATTTGCGCCCCCCTCTCTCTCCCTCTGGTTCCTTCCTCTTCCTTCAAGATTTCAGGGTGAAAACCCCTTCTATCTCAGCCCCTCTATCTCTAGAATCATCTCTGGTGCCGCCGCCGCCGTTCGTGCCGCCATCGAGCTGTCGCGAAGCCGCCTCCGAAGTTCTGTCCAAGGTTCTGTTTTGCTGGACAGAGTCCCACTCCTTGAATTTTAACTCCCAACTCCGACATCATCTGGAGTTGAGATTTTTAGGGTTGGTTCCTATCTTGATTCTTAACCTCTAATAAAATTATCCCATCATTTCACCTTCTTTTTATATTTTTCCATTTTCGTGTCTTTCTATTTTCTAGATCTGTCCCTTTTCAGATTTGTGTAGCAGAAGCTTAGTTCTTCCCCATTTCGACCCCCTTTTTGATTTTTTTTGGAATCCCCAAATTTATTGGAGGTTCTGTCCACCTTCCCCATCCTCCAAAAATTTTCTCCGAATTTCAGAAGCCCTCTACCTATTTTTAGAACTTGTGTCTTTTCCCCAAATTCAGTTCTGTTTCTGCTGTCCAGATCCGGCCCCGGCTCAGTATAAAATCCCCAAAAATTCCCACCAAACCTTTCATAAGATATATACCTGTTTATCTCTCTTCTGCTTATACAACTTTCATGAAGGGATCAAAGGCTGAATTGAAGGTCTACATCGCGATCAATGCCAACTCTCAGGAAAACTCAAATCTGCCCTGAGTTTTCAGATCCTGTGAGCCAACAGCTTGAATATTCGACAAAGGCCATCAACGGGAAATTCAAATTTATTTCTCCAGCCATAGATCGAAGGATTTCAAGTCAGCTTTCCATCGGTACCTCTTGTGCGTCGATCCGACGTCGGGAGTGACTGTAGTAGCGAATTTTGTCGGGACGCGCGGGTCTGAAACAGCAGTTCAGATCCGTGGGCAGCAACTCCGACGAGTGAAGATCAGAGCCGCCCGGCCTCCGACCAGCGAACCAGCGTACCATCGTCCTAGGGAGCGCCTCTCCAAGCGTCCCCACCATAGTGGTGCCACCCCGGTCCCACACGGCCCCTCGAACCAGCACGTGGGTCCCACGGTCGTGAGTACGTGTGCCGCCGAAGCAACACAAGAAGCCCCCCGTCAACCCGAAACCGCTACTCCCGGGTCCCGCTGTGTCACCCTTTACCTCCCTGCGTGGAGTGGGCAGTAATTTGTCTTGCTGTAATTATTATGTATTTACTGTTCCGGGAGTACGAGTTCGGCCGGGATCGTCTTCCCCACGCCCGGTAGCATGGAGGTATTGTATTCTATCACATCTCGGCATTTGCTTTATTTCGTATATATTTCTTTATGCCGCTGCTAGAGAGCATGCTAGGATCGTAGCTCGCTATACTTTTTATATCACCGCTGCTGCGAGAGAGAGCGAGACCGTCTCGTGACCCGATCTGGGCACGAATTTGTGAGTTGACCACCCTAGCTCACTGTCGGTTTCTCAACCGTGCACGTCCGTACGCTTCCCTCGTTAGGGACGATCGCGAGTTTGCTTAGAGTCCAAGGGTCGCATATCCAATTGGAGTTGAGTCGCGTGTCCGTCCCGCATCACCTACCTTGGTCTAGTGGCACTCCACCCTGATCGAGCTACCCTACCTTGGTCTAGAGGCACTCCACCCTGATCGAGCTACCTTCACCTTGGTCTAGTGGCACTCCGCCCTGATCAAGCTACCCTACCTTGGTCTAGTGGCACCCCGCCCTGATCAAGCTACCTTACCTTGGTCTAGTGGCACTCCGCCCTGACCGAGCTACCTTCACCTTGGTCTAGTGGCACTCCGTCCTGATCAAGCTACCCTACCTTGGTCTAGTGACACTCTGCCCTGATCGAGCTACCCTGCCTTGGTCTAGTGGCACTCTGCCCTGATCAAGCTACCCTACCTTGGTCTAGTGGCACTCCGCCCTGATCGATCTACCTTACCTTGGTCTAGTGGCACTCCGCCCTGACCGAGCTACCTTCACCTTGGTCTAGTGGCACTTCACCCTGATCAAGCTACCCTACCTTGGTCTAGTGGCACTCCGCTCTGATTGAGCTACCTTTACCTTGGTCTAGTGGCACTCTACCCTGATCAAACTACCCTTATCTTGGTCTAGTGGCACTTTGCCATAACCGAGCTCGCGTAATATCAACGACATTACCATTGCGGGCCCTACGCCCGAATCGGCTCAGATTTATCCTTTGCCTTAGCATTGTTTCCTTGCTGATGAATAAACCCCTTTTTCCTCGGCACAAGACTTCGTGTCCTAGCTGACCCTTATACAACATTGCCATTGCGGGCCTTACGCCCGAATCGGCTCAAATCTATCCTTTACGTTAGCATTGTTTCCTTGCTAACGAATAAACCCCTTTTTCCTCGGCACAAGACCTCGTGTCCTAGCCGACCCTTATACAACATTGCCATTGCGGGCCTTACGCCTGAATCGGCACAGATATCTCCCTTGCGCTAGCATTGTCTCCTTGCTGTCGAATAAACCCCTTTTTCCCTCGGCGCAGGACTTCATGTCCTAGCCGACTTTCTCAACGCCCTTCTATTATATGAGTTCAAAAAAAAGGAGAAAAGAAAGAAACAAAAATGGGGTTAAAAATAGAGATACCCCGCCGGTCTTGTTCCTAAACTGGGACAAGGGCAAAAATGGCTATAACCCGGCTGTGGCGAAAACCCGAAAGGGCGTTGTAGGTAAAATCTGGTACCCCGCCACGTGAAAACCCGAAAGGGTGCGTGGGCAAAAGCAAGAGGGGGCTGGCTTCGGTGAAAACCCGAAAGGGCGCTTAAGTTAGTAAAGTGATAATCTAAAAAGTTCCTCTTTATTCTCCTCCTAATGAAACTCCCAAGGGATAACCATCAAAGGTCCCACCGGAGATCCCCTACAAAACTCATGTTCGACCCTCGTCATCATCGGCGAGATCGATCGATCTCTACCTTTAACTCGGACCTTTTGTCCCTCTTAATGAACATACCCTTGCTTCGACGTGTAACCCATGTCGATGAACAGACCCGTATTCGACCCTCATCATCATCGGTGAGATCGGTCGATCTTTGTCCTGAACTTGGACCTTTCGTCCTTGTTAATCAATCTACCTTTGCTTCGGCGTGTGACCCACGCCGGCGAACAAACCTATGTTCGACCCTCGTCATCATCGGCGAGATCAGTCGACCTCTATCTCTTAACTCGGACCTTTCGTCCCTGTTAAGAACTATATCCTTGCTTCGGCATTCAACCAATGTCGACGAACCAAACTAGGGCCCGACCCTTGTCATCATCGACAAGGCCGGTCGACATTCTAGCCGACAAGTTCTCCTATGTTCCGGATTTTTCGTGGAATAAAAAAAAAAGAGAAAGAAATAAAAATAGAGTTAAAAATAGAGATACCCCGCCAAGCTTGTTCCTAAATTAGGACAAGGACAAAAATGACTATAACCCGGCTGTGGCGAAAACCCAAAAGGGCGTTGCAGGCAAATTCGGGCACCCCGCCACGTGAAAACCCGAAAGGGCGCGTGGGCAAAAGCAAGAGGGGGCTGACTTCGGTGAAAACCTAAAAGGGCGCTTGAGTCAGTAATGTGATAAAAAAATAGTAAAAAAAAAATGAATGCAAAAATGGTGATGAAATGAAAAGATGATGTAGTAACGAGGTTACCCTCATTCGTCATTCCACTTCCATCTACCTTCTCGACCCTTGTCACCATCGGCAAGATCGATCGCTACCTTTCGGTCCTTGTCACCATCGGTAAGACCGGCTACCTTTTCGACCCTTGTCACCATCGGTAAGATCGGTCGCTACCTTTCGGTCCTTGTCACCATCGGTAAGACCGGCTACCTTTTCGACCCTTGTCACCATCGGCAAGATCGGTCGCTACCTTTCGGCCCTTGTCACCATCAATAATACTGGCTACCTTTTCGACCCTTGTCACCATCGGCAAGATCGGTCGCTACCTTTCGGTCCTTGTCACCATCGGCAAGACCGACTACCCTTTTTCGACCCTTATCACCATCGGCAAGATCGGTCGCTACCTTTTTCGACCCTTGTCACCATCGGTAAGATCGGTCGCTACCTTTTTCGACCCTTGTCACCATCGGCAAGATCGGTCGCTACCTTTCGGTCCTTGTCACCATCGACAAGACCGGCTACCTTTTCGACCCTTGTCACCATCGGCAAGATCGGTCGCTACCTTTTTCGACCCTTGTCACCATCGGCAAGATCGGTCGCTACCTTTCGATCCTTGTCACCATCGGCAAGACCGGCTACCTTTTCGACCCTTGTCACCATCGGCAAGACCGGCTACCTTTTCGACCTTTATCACCATCGGAAAGATCGGTCACTACCTTTCGATCCTTGTCACCATCGACAAGACCGGCTACCTTTTCGACCCTTGTCACCATCGCCAAGATCTGTCGCTACCTTTCGGTCCTTGTCACCATCGGCAAGATCGGCTACCCTTCTCGACCCTTGTCACCATCGGCAAGATCGTTCGCTACCCTTTCGACCCTTGTCACCATCGGCAAGACCGGCCATCCTTTCGACCCTTGTCACCATCGGCAAGATCGATCGCTATCCTTTCGACCCTTGTCATCATCGGCAAGATCGGTCGCTACCTTTCGACCCTCACCACCATCGGCGAGCCCGGTCAACTATCCCTTAACTTGGACCTTCCGTCCTCATTAATTAACAAACTACCATTGCTTCGACATTTAAATCTTGTCAATGAATAAACCGCACTCTCAGCTTTTGTCACCATCGGTGAAATTCATAAGACAAATGCACCTACTCTACTTACCTCCCACCTCACCCAAAGGCTGGCTTCAGGAACAGCTGCGTTGCGGTGGAGCGAACACCTCACCCCTTCGCTGAGGGCGTGAGCGCTCTCCCGCATCAGTAGCTCATACCCCTGGACTAGGCTAATCGGCTGAAGGAAGGAAGTAAAGAAAAGAAAGAAAGAAGTCATAATTGGAAAAAAAATAAAGATATTTCATTGATGTTAGATGTCAGAATACATCCTGGCCCGGAGCATTCCCTGAGGTACATAAGCTCCGAAGATAAAAAGGAGCGGAATTTGATGCAAAAAAAAAGTAGAGTGAAGCTACGGCAAAGGGGGCCAGAAAATGTCTTCTAACTCCAAGAGGCCTAGGGAAGGATACTGAGTCAGCTCTTGTAACCGAGATTCGGTGGCTGTCAGCTGCGATAACTTTTCGTCCAGAGAGGCAAGTTGTCCTTCAGCTAGATCAGCTTCTTCTACAGTCTGGACCTCCAGGCGCTCAGTATCCTACAGTTCAGCTTCAGCCCTGGCAAGTTCTGCACGCAGCTCCACTATCCGTGCCGTGAGGAAGGACCGGCGTTTTGAAATATTGCTAGCAGCATCTCTCAGTTGCCCCACGGTCCCTCTCAATGAAGCGGCAGCAGCTCGGCAATCCCCCCTCTCTAATTTTACAGCCGCCAGCTGATCAGATACCTCCTGGCTGAGGTACTCTCGCCTGTTGGCATGCTTCAGCAACATGGTAACCCGCAGGGTCCAATCATCCATTGGACACCCGAATGCCAATAATGGGCGGTGTGGAAGCCGAGGAATCCACTCAAGGAGAAGAAAACGAACTAAACTATAGACAATCACACGACTAAAAATTAAGAAGGATTATGAAACGTGCCAATATGAGGAAAGAGCATACGTAGGATGCTAAAGGGATGTGATCGCTAGAGGGATTACCTCAAAGAAACGAAATGATCGCGTGTACCTTGTATTGAGCGCGGAGATTGTGACTCCTCGAGAGCGGGAAATGGCAGGTTGCTTCTTCCTCCCCCTTCGGCCGGCCGACGGAGAGGGCTTTCCTCAGGTACCCTTGCAAAACAACAACAAACAAGTAACGGGTGGATCAGAAAGACGAATGTGCAGTGTTCAAATTCTAACGACGCAAGTAACGAAATGATGGCAAGACACACACCTGGTTGGTGTTGTCTTTAAAACCCCTCTCGGACACGAGTAGGAGGAAAATGCTTATGATGGATGGCAATTATTCCAACGTAGAAACGGGAAGAGACTCCCTCATAAAAGGGGGGGGGGGTAGAGGATATGATATGATGAATGCAAGATAACTAGAAAAGAAGAGGAGAGAATGGCTTATTGGATGGTCGATGGCGAGATCCGGCGGAGCTTCGGCAGCGTAGGGACGACGAGGTAGCGCGGCGGGCGAAGGCAGCCTCTCTCCTGCGAGCACGGGCACCCGAGGATCCGACAGGACCTCCCCTACAAAACATCCACGGGTTAGGAATAGAATCCGGCAGCCTCTCGGCGCTCTTTTTTCGACCTCCTGAACTGAGGGGGTAGGCCTCTATTTATAGAGGTCGGGAGGATGGGGGCGTCCAGAGGCCTGGACGCCTCCATAACTTGGATTTTCTTCAAACGACAAACTGAGCGACTGTCAGTCGATGGCCGGGGGTCGCCCGTGAGCTGGTTGATGGAGGCGTCCAGAGGCCTGGACGCTTCCATAACTTGGATTTTATTCAAACGACAGGCTGAGCAACGGTCAGTCGATGGCCCGGGGTCGCCCGTGAGCTGGTTGATGGAGGCGTCCAGGGGCATGGACGCTTTCATAACTTGGATTTTATTCAAACGACAGGCTGAGCAACGGTCAGTCGATGGCCCGGGGGTCGCCCGTGAGCTGGTTGATGGAAGCGTCCAGGGGCCTGGACGCCTCCATAACTTGGATTTTATTCAAACGACAGGCTGAGCAACGGTCAGTCGATGGCCCGGGGTCGCCCGTGAGCTGGTTGATGGAGGCGTCTAGGGGCCTGGACGCCTCCATAACATTATATTTATTTTTTTGTTCAATCTTATATATATATTTTTTTGTCATTCTTTTATGTTGATGGAGGCATCCAGGAGCCTGGACGCCTTCATGATGACCCCCGAATTCCCCCGAAAAGTGCGTCGGTAGTCGTCCGTTAGGCATTTTCCTGGTCCCGGCAACTTCTGATGCATGCGATTGATGTTGATGTCGTTCGAATGCCGCATGATTTCCACAACGAGGTGGTTTCCGGATGCCGAAGGAGCATTACGCTACTCGCCCAGAAGACGAGAGAAGACTCAAAGATAGGAAACACTCAAGTGATTCAAAATGCGGAAGCCGCTGCGGGGCGTCGCGTGATAATATGAGATTTTCTCAGGGGGCGTCAGAAATAACGTGTCTACAGCTGCCCCGCCTTGGCGTCTGCTTTGCAAGGGAGTGACACGTAATGGAATGGCATCGAAGTGGAGTGAAATGGAGTGGGAATGGACTAATAAGTTGATGCCAAGGTGTGATGAGACATGCTTTTAACATGACTATTTGGAATCTTTCTTGTAGTTTCAATGAGGCGACCTTGAAGAAGGTCTTTCAAATTTGACGATTGTTTGGACGGAAATCAAATAAGGGAGGGTGTGATGTGCGCTCAGGCACGAAAATAAAGGAGACCAACTTCTCGGTGTGGAAGTACCTGGGTCATAAACCTGTAGGTTTCACCTTTGGGGAGCGGTTACCAGCCAATGTGGAAGTGCTGCGGCCAAGGTGGGTCAAACAAGGTAAAAAAGTAAAGGAATATATGAGGGTCTGTTCAAACAAGGGTCTCGTTTGGAAGGGCAGCGTAGGGTCGTTTCAAGGAAACTCAGTATTTCATTCAGAATGGAATATCACATATCTGTAAGAATTGAAGCACAACGGCTTTCGCAATCGAATCACTTGAATGATCTTCCGCAATAGACTCAAAGTCCTATATGAATGCATGCTGGGTTTAAAGAAAAATTTAAAACAAACTAGAATAGAAAATAGCCAAGGATAATATTGTCAACTCGTTAAGAATGGGTCAGGATACCGATCCAGTGAGCTGATACTGAGCTGGGGCCCGTTTATCCACGCACCGACTCACTGAATGGAACCGTCGTTCCCACGCTATCACCAGTTAACGGCCTATCCATACAACCCAAATTCTTCTGGAATCATCACTGTTTTTGTTGAAGGGGAACTCAAATCCCAGATTCGTTCGGGTCGCAAGGTCCTTGATGTGTTCTAATAGCGTAAATATCATATAGTATGATGCATGACACGGGGGACCAAACACTGAAGGATGGTATACAAGATAGGGCGAAAAACGTCCGTTGGTAAAACCTGCACAGACCATCATAGATTAAATAATTAGAAAGCAACAGAAATATAACAGAATCGTGCCACAGTACAAGGATAAAACACTGACGACTTGACCACTCATGTGACACGTCCCGTCCTATAGCACCCCTCCTTTCCTATAAGTACCTCCCTTAGGCTAGTTTATTCAAACGTACCAAGGGGAGTTTTGAAAGTTTAGGAGGAGGAGAAGAGGAGGGTCTGGGGATTTCAGGATGGAAGGAGAGTCTTCCTGCGTTATGAAGAGGGGCAGGCCTAGCAGTGAGATCAGGCGACTTTTCGACCTCGAGGGTCATCTGAGTGGGGCGATCTAGTCACATATGATAAGTTGATTTATTTCAAATTTATTGCATGGACTCTCTTCTCACTTTCCTTCCTTTCTCTTCTTCTTTCCAGCCGTATCCACTCTTTCGGGCCCGAGGAAGTTTTCCAAACTGCCATGGCTTTCAGAGCTAACTTCCAACATCTCCATTGGCATGAGGGCTATACTCTCGAAGTGGCATCTTCAGGGGCTCCTTATTCACGCCAAACACTACGAGAGAATCCGCATGGACTGGGCGACTATGGGCGCATTAGTGGAGATCTGGCATCCCCAGACCCACACTTTCATCTTCCGACGTTCGAGGCGACCATTCTCCTCGAGGAGGTGGAGCTTCTACTTGGACTGAAGAAATTCAAGAGTGATGGGAAGACGAAGCCTATGCAGATGTTGACAAGGGCGACTTCCGAGAGCGTCCTTGGAAGCTTCATGTCGTCTGACGCAGTCAGAAAGGTCCGCACTCAAAAGGGAATTGACTTGCAAAGGCTCGCGGTATGGGTTATGGATGCCTTGAAAGGGTCACCAGATGATGAACATTTGGAAGGAATTATGAGAGGGTTCACCATCTGTCTGGCGGGTGCTCTCTTGTTCCCTTATACCGACAACATAGTGGAAGAAACCCAACTGAGTGCTATCTGTGGGATCTGGAGTGGAAAGAGGGTGGGACCCGCCGTCCTTGCCTACCTTTACAGCGGTCTTACCGCCTCGAGCATGGGTAGGCCTCCTTTTGGTTGCGCACTTGTTCTGAGTTGCTGGGTCGATTTGCACTTCAAATTCGACCACTGTGAGGGGATGCCGACTGCTTCGAAGCTTTTCCAACAAAGCCCCCTTTATCACATAGCCGATGTGTTAGGCTTCGGTGGCACTGTGGCGAACCGTGTTCCGTGGCTGAAGAAACGGGAAGACTGGCGGTCTCACTTTCGAACCATGACACAAAGCTTCTTCACTTGCGCACCGGCATGTCTACTCTCACTTGAACTCCTCATGAGGTCTTCTCCCGAAGCTGAACTCCAACTGATCGGCGTGACGGAGTTTGTCCTTTATAACGCGCATCGGTGCTGCCTCCAGATCGGCATTCCACGCCACTCGTTCCCACTGCTGACCGGCATTGTCCCTTTGAAGAAGAGGGAGTTGGGCACGGAAGCGGACGCGAGGGAAGCGAAGGCCGTTAAAGCACCCTGGAAGACAAGTGTTGCGGGAAAGGCCTTAGCGCACGTGGGGGAAGAATGTGAGCTGTGGAGAGCTTATGTAACCGAACTGGGGAAGTTGAGGCCTAGAGTGCCTAAGCCCTTGATGTAGCCCGCTCTGTTTTCTGATGGAATAAAATCTGGCATTTGGCATTTTGGACCATTGTTCCCTGAATTATTATTTTTTTATGATTTTTATTTTTCTTTTTTCTTTTTGTGTTTTCTCCTTTATGTTCTGGTTTATTCATATTATGGTATATATATATATATATATATATATATATATATATATATATACACACACACACACACATTTTTATATGCTTAAATGGGGGCGTCTAGGGGTCTGGACGCCCCTATCTTTTCTTTTTATTTTTTTTATTATTTTATTTTATTTTGTTTGATGTGGGGGCGTCCAGGAGCCTGGACGCCCCTATATTTTCTTTTTCAATTTTTTTTTATTTTTCAGTTGTGGGGGCGTCCAGGTGCTTGGACGCCCCTAAGTTTTTTTGAATTTTTAATAAAATAAAAAAGTGGGGGCGTCCAAGTGCCTGGACGCCCCAAATCCTGGTGATTTTCTATATAAAGGGGGTCTCACCCCCTGTTCTCTTCTACTATTCATTCTAACGACCCATTTCCAGTTCCCAATGGAGCAAGAAGGCCCGAGCCAGGGTGGAGAGAGGCGGAAATGATGAGCTCGTCGTTCGAGGAGGTCGAGGGATCATGCCGAGGAGGCTGCCGTGGGAGAGGAGATTACCGCGGAAGAGGAGATTGCCGAGGAACAGGAGGCGCCTCCTTTGGTCGTGGAGGGTCCTGCGGCTGTTGGCGACGCCGGAGAGGATGAGCATGGCCCGGTAAGCCCCTCAGAACTCTAATTTGTTGGTTTATAGGCTAAACAGGCGGGTGAGAGATGGTGTGGAGAAGGCCGGTGAGTGGGGGAAGGAGGCGTCCAGGGGCCTGGACGCCTCCAACTTTTCTTTTTTTTTTATTATTATTTTTTTAGGTTATTACGTAAATAATAAAATAAAATTAAAAATAAGGAGGCGTCCACTGAGTTGGACGCCTTCATGATAATATATATTATTTTTATTTTATTTTTTATTTGTTTTTATTTTGCTAAGATAAAATAAAGGAAGTAAAAATGAAAGCGTCCAGGGCGGTGGACGCCTTTAAATATATATATATATATATATTTTTAAAATAATAATAATAATAAAATAAATAAATATTATGTACAGTGTTGTTGTTTATTGTTATCCATGATGCTGATGTGTTTCTTTTCTTTTCTTTTTTTTATTTGTTTTTTTTTGTGGTGTGCAGGGCGTGATGAAGAGTCGGATCAGCTGGTCCCTGGTGGTGGCAGCGTACCGTGGGCTGCCGGACTTTCAGAGTGCGCGGGTGGACGCCATGGGTTTTGTAGCTTTTCTCAGGATCGAGCCCTTCCGGCTTGACCTTCCTCTTATTCAGGCGTTGAGGGAGTGGTGGCACGCGCCGAGCCGGGCGTTTCTGATGCCCTGGGGGCACATGGTGCCGACACTGGAGGACGTGGCTCGGATCACCGGGCTACGGGTTGACGGAGAGGCAGTCAGCGGGGTCACTTACCCCGATTACCGAGAGAGTGCCCTGGACCTGCTGTGGCTAGAGACGAGCGCGACTGACAGAGACTACATGGTAGTCGGCCGAGTGGAGATTATGGAGGCGCTCGGATTCGGTGACCCGCGCCAGCGGGTTAGTGAGACTGGAGCAGAGTTTCTGGCACGACTGGAGGGAGATGCTCGTGCAGCTTTCACCCAGGACCCGAGCGAGCGGGAGCTGGTGGATCTAGACCTCCGGAGGTTCCTCTTCTTCTTCCTGGGCCGCCTCCTACTGGGGACGAAGGGTGACGGCATCCACTGCCGCTTCCTCGGGATCCTGGCGGATCTGGAAAGAGTGGGGAACTACGCGTGGGGAGCGGCTCTGCTTGCCCATTTGATCGCCGATCTCTCCCAGACTTCAGAGAGGGAGACGACAGTTAGCGGCTTCACACCTTTTCTCCAGGTAAACATTTTATTTATGAATTTTACCGTAGCTAAATATGTAATTAGTCGGGCTAATGATGTATGATGGATGCAGGTGTGGAGCTACTACTACTTCCCGATGGGAAGAGCCAGACAGGGGAACAGGAGAGCCGTGCCTCTGGCGCGTCAGTGGAGACCGGTCATGGTCGCGGCACCCCACGGCTACCAGCTGGCGTCGCTTCGTCGGGAGCTGAGCGAGTACCCCGAGGCTATGGTACGATGCGTATGATTTTTTTGGTGTTTTTACGCATGTGACTTAATTAAGCGAAATAGCAACTAACATGATGCATGTATGGTGATGCAGGTGGTGTGGAGGCCCTACCTGGGCATGGCCGATGCCGGCCAGCCTTGGGTTGTAGCGGGTCGTCCTCGTTTTGGGCGGACGTGTGGGTCCATTGCCTGAACGAGATCGAGCCGCTCCGGCTTAGGCTGGTTATGAGGACGTTGGGATTAGCCCAAGAGTGGGTTGACGTAGACGAGTCGTTCCGCATCAGGCGGAAGACCAAGGGGAAGGCAAAGATCGTGGACTGGCGTACGTGCTTCCCTGCACAGTACCAGGACTGGCAGCAGGGCGGGGTCCCAGTGGTGTCCCATGTACCAGACATCACTGACTACATGAGACGGTACCGGGCTACGTACGGGGAGCGTCTCTTCCTTGGTGGCATGGCAGGGGTAAGTGTGAAATGAAAATGTTCTCCTTTCTATACGTATATGCATGTGACACTAACTTTCATGCAGGTGTAGGATGCTCGTGACAACATGATTGCCGACCTGCGAGCCCAGCTGGCAGACGCCAGGCGGCAGTTGGTGGCCATCCGACAGGAGTTGGAGATCCTGGTGAGTCTATGCAATGCATTTTTTTTTATGACCTGGATTTTGATGCTTGCCTCTGACTGTCGTTTGCTTTGTGTTTCAGCGGGCCCACTAGGTGGCGACAGTCGGGATGGCTGGTGGAGCGGGTTCCAATTCGTGGGGCCCTCCTCCGGAGGTTCCTGCCCTTCAGGAGCAGTTGGCATATGCGGTGGCCCGGGCTGAAGAGGCCGAGCGTGACCGCGCGGCTCGAGTGAGTCCTGCTTGACCCCGACTTCTTTCCAGTTGCTCTTATTCTTTCACTGCTCTCTTACGGTGCATGTGGGTTTTGGCAGGTGGCCGAGATTCGAGAGGCCCTGGCCAGTGCTGTTCGTGCCGAGCAGGAGCGCGACGCCTGGGCGGTAGAGCGTGACGCCCGGATTGTGGAGCTGGAGGAGGAGCGGCGACGGGAGGCTGAGGAGCTCCCTCGCGACGTACAGGATTTGTGTTTTGCCCTCGAGCTGTCGAGGAGAGAGGCGATGCGGGAGAGAGAGGAGAGAGAGAGGAGAGGGAGAGGGAGAGAGAGGACAGAGAGAGAGAGAGGGAGGTCACAGAGAGAGAGAGAGAGGGAGGATAGGAGGGCGGAGCGACTACGAGAACGGGACGAGAGGAGGGCTCTGGAGGCCCAGCTGATGGAGCTCCGATTGAGTCTCGGCACGATGGAGGGGAGGCTTCGGGAGAGCGAGGAGCGGTATCAGAGGGCGAAGGAGCGCGGGGCGCTACTTCGTCAGTCTGGTTCTTTCTCCATGGGCAACTTTCTGGTTTCTTCGGCCGAGGAGCGTCGCCGAGCCTTCGAGGCTGGCGTGCCACCACAGGGCGAGGCGAGCACCGCCTCTCAGAGTTCGCGGAGGCCCCCTAGGGATCCACGTCAGAGGAGGGAGGAGAGAGATGATCAGGAGGGTGGTAGCGAGAGTTAGAGAGTTGCTTGTACACTCCACCTTCCTCACTTTATGATGTATAACTGACTATTTGCTTATGTGCAATGAAACGGTTCCTTTTGTCGTATGCACTTTCCCTTTTCCACGCTTCTTCTCTTGCACCGAGTTGTTTCGAGGCACGCTTCACGAGACCTTGCCCTGAAAAGTAAGGAACTACGCCTTGCACAGAGAGAACATCCTTCTCTTTTTTTTTTGGCGCGTCCTGGCGCGAGGACGCGTCTTATCCTTTGATTTCAAATTTAAAGCGCCAGGCGGCCTTCCTTTCTTCGTGCCTTACCCGCAAAAGAGCCCGCCTCCTGTCGAGATTTGCTCGCCCCTTTTCGTCTTCTTCTTCTCTCGATCGATGGAGTTCGGTGGGCCAGATCACGGCGAGGGGAGAGAGGGGCGAGGGACTCCTCGCCCGAGGAGGGATGCGCCCAAGCATGGAGAGGCGTCGACGGAAGTGGAAGGGCCTTTTAGAGCACTCGTGGGACCCGAGGGGCCCGATGGCGTGGAAGGAGGCGAACGCGGCTGGGTGAGTGCTTCGATTCCCACCTCTATGACTTGTTTTGAGTCTGGAGCGAGTGGTGTGGGAGTGGAAGGGGTTTGGCGAGGGCGGCACTCACATGATGGGCGCGTCCTCGACAGGGGACGCGTTCTCGTTAACTGACGGGGGACCTCCCTCTTTGATGCAGGGTACGGTGAGAATCCCGGGCTTGGCTGACGAGTGGGCGAGCGCGGATGAGCCGAGCCGTGTCAGGAAGGAGAGTCGCGGCAAGGCGAAGCTCGAGGATCGGCGCGTACATTCCCCTGGACAACAAGGGAGCGCACCGGTGCAGGGCAGTGGCGGCCTCCTGCAGCAGCGGAGGGGGGACCGAGCGGGGGCTCCTCAGCTTGGGAGACGGACGGAGGTGACAATAGGGCCTCAAAATTTTTATTCTTGTCATGAAATTCCAGAATTTAACCAACGGCCGTTGTCTATCTATTTTTTATGTACTCAGCAGGAAACGGTGGTAGGGATGGCTGGCGGATCGTCCTCCAATCCTCAGGCTCTTTTTCTAGAGATCGCCTCCCTCCAGGAGCAACTTGCCAGTGCGGTGGCCCGCGCGGTTCGTGCTGAAGAGGAGCGTGATGCCTGGGCCGCAGCTGTGGCAGAGCTGCAGCGTCGAGGTGAGGGAGGCCCTCTCCAGACATTCTGGAGTTAAGGGTCCTTCTCCAGGTGACGAGGAGGGAGGCAGAGAGAGAGAGAGAGGAGAGAAGGGCCGAGCGACAGCGAGACCAGGCCGAGAAGAAGGCCTTGGAGGCCCAAGTGAGGGAGCTCCAGCTAGGCCTTCAGGTTATGGCGCAGAGGTTAGGAGCGATGGAGACGCGCTACGAGAGAGCGCGAGAGTTAGGGGCGCTACTTCGCCGGTCCGGACGCTTTTCTGCTGGTGGCTTCCTCGCCACGCCAGAGGAGGAGCAGCGAGCCCCTGCTGTGGAGCAGGTGCCACGAGGCGAGGCGAGCGCTGCACGGGGGTCCAGGAGGCTTCCGAGGGATCCTCACCTCGGGGGAGAGGAGAGGGACGCCTAGAGGGATGAGCATGAAGATGATGTCGAGAGTTGGCGAGTCAGTGGACCCGCCTCCTCTCTATGATTGTAATGTTTGTGACAGCTTATGTAGACTTATGAGTGATTTGATTTTCTGTTGTTTGTTTGTTTTCTTGCGCGTCCCTTCTTCCCTACGCTTCTTTGTACTGTTCTCATGTGATGTGTCTGCCGACATCCTGCCCTAGACGGAGGATGGCATCTTGCTGCGACTATTCTTTCACGGGGATCTGTCGTCAAGGTCAATGATGACAGCTTGGGCCTCTTCTCCCGGATGATTTTTCAAACTTTGCGGATGGCCTCCACGTTATGACAGGGCGCCACAGGGAGCAGGTCATCATATTACACCGTCCGATCCATCACCTTGTGCGGGTGGTGAAGTGACTCATGGGACCGCAGGGGAGGCGCCCTATTGTGAGGGCTATCGTTGGAGGCAATCTTGGCCCACCCTTCTCCCATTTCTATATATACCTTCCTCTTTTGTTCTTCGAGGGGCATCGAGGGCCAACTTGAAGGGTACTAGGAGGAACTCAGAATTCGGATGGAGGGCGAATCTTCCCACTCCTCGAAGAGAAGCAGATCCAGCGGTAGCAGTTCCAGGAAACTCTCGACCTCGAAGGGCAGTTCAGCGAGAGGACCCAGTCGCAACTCGTAAGCTGAGCTTTCCTGCCCTTTTCTCATTCTTTCTTCCTTCCTCTTGACAACACCCTTCTCCATTTCTTATGCACGCACAGAGTGTGATGAAATCACACATTTCATGGGAGTTAGCAGTGGCCGCATACAGGGGTCTCCCAGATTTTCAGAAGGCCAGGCTAGACGTGATGGGATTTGGTGCCTTTCTTCGGATCGAGCCGATCCAACTCGACCTGGCCCTTATCCAAGCCTTGTGCGAAAGATGGGACCCAGTAAGTCGGGCATTCCTGATGCCATGGGGGCACATGGTGCCCAGTCTAGAAGATGTGGTCCGAATCACGAGCCTCAAAGTGGATGGTGAGGCAGTGACCGGCGTCACCTATGCGGATTACCGAGAAGGCGCCCAGAAGCTACTGGGGTTGGACTTAGACAGTCGGAAGCACAGATCAGTAGCTAGGGCGTCTATCATGGGGGCATTAGGGCTCACTGATACTCGTCGACGGGACGACGAGTCCTCGGAAGAATTTATGGAGAGGATGGAAGGGGATGTCGTGCTGTGTATTGCACAGATTTTGACAATTGGGAGAGATCTAATATGGATTTGAGGAGATTTCTCCTCTTTTTCCTGGGAGATTGATACTGAGCTCGAAAGGAGACGGCATCCATTGTCGTTTCCTAGGGCTGCTATCTGACCTCGAAAGAGTAGGACAGTACGCCTGGGGAGCTGCCATGCTAGCGCACTTGTTTACGGGCCTGTCCCAAGAGGCAGATCGTGAGATGACTGTGAGTGGGTTCACACCACTTATCAAGGTATTTTTTTTATATATTTTTGTGTTTATTTGTAATAGTCCACTTGAGGCATTGACGGCATATGATGATGTAGCTGTGGAGCTATTATTACCTCCCAATGGGGAGAGCTCGGCATTGGCGACCAGCGATGGTGCCGTTAGCCAGGCGGTGGCAACCGATCATGGGTGCAGCGCCTGTAACCTACCAGCTGATGGTGCTAAGGCGCGAGCTACAGGAATTCCCTGCAGCGATGGTGGGATTTTTTTTATTTTATTTTTATTATTTTTGTTATATATATATATATATTTTCTAACCAGCTAAACGGGTATGTACAACCTCACCTAGGTAAACTGGAGACCCTACTCAGGCATGGTCGATGCCGATCAACCATGGGTTTTAACAAGTCGCGCCCGGTTCGGACGGGAATTGTGGATACACTGCCTAAATGAAATCGAGCCGCTTCGGCTACGATTGGTTATGAGGACCCTAGGGCTGGCCCAGGAATGGGTGGATACGACTGCGCCACCTCGCGTTGGAAGAAAGACACGGGGACCGGCAACTTGCGTTGATTGGCGTGTGCGGTTCCCGAACAGTATGAAGACTGGCAACGAGGTGGCACAATCGTGGAATCACATGCGCAGGATAGTGAAGACTATCTGCGTCTGTATAAGACAATGTACGCAGAGCGGCTCCAACCCCGGGGACTTGTGGAGGTGGGTCTCCTTTTTCCTCTTTTCTCCTTTCCTCCTCTCCTCTCTGTGGATGCTGACTCCTATGGTTGCAGGATGTCCGTGATACCATGATAGCGGACTTGCGATCACGCCTGGCAGAAACGGAGCAACAATTGGGCGACACCCGTGGAGCCTTGAGCGCTTCGGTAGGTGTATGTACAATGCGCACTCCTAATTAAAACTCTAGATTGATGGCGTTCGGCCGCTAATTTTCATCCCATGTGGTTATAGCGCGCCCAGATCGACGCGGCTTCGTCAGCGATGGGAGGAGGCGGCGTCTCTTCCAGCTTATGGATCCCCGCCTCAGAACTTGATTTGCTTC
Source organism: Amorphophallus konjac (assembly GCA_022559845.1). NCBI lineage: Eukaryota > Viridiplantae > Streptophyta > Magnoliopsida > Alismatales > Araceae > Amorphophallus > Amorphophallus konjac. Next base: position 252,512 of record JAHNEJ010000054.1, read on the forward strand.
ACGAGCAACTTGCTCGGACTACGCAGCGTGCCGCGGAGGCAGAAGGAATGCTCTCTATACATGTAAGAGTTTCAGTGTTGAGTTCTCCTTTTTTTGCCTTGCCACATATCTGAGATAGTATATCTGGCAGGAAAAGGAGATGCAGGAGTCACTTGCCCATGCTGCACAGAGAGAGGCTAGAATAGCAGAGCTGGAGGAGGAATTGCGGCGTCGTCCGGATGACGATTCTTCCAGGGATGCCATGGAGCTGAGAATCACCCTTCAATTGGAGAGGGAAGATCGTGAGAGAGAACGGTCAGAGAAAGAGAGGGACAGAGAAAGAGAGAGAGCCGACAGATTAGCTGAAAGGGAGGAGCGAAGGGTCATGGAGGCCCAGTTGTTCGAACTCCGAACCAGCCTTGGCCTCGCTGAACAATGGCTGAGAGATGGTGAGGAGCGCTACCGAAGAGCACGAGAGCGTGGCTTTCGTGTCAGTAGCTCCTTTGCTGCTCCCACGGATCAGCGCCGGGGTGTGGGAATGGGAAGAGGTGTACAGAGCGGTAGAAGTACCGCTTTTCGTAGTTGGGTAGCACCCTTGAGGGCGTTTTGCCCGGAGAGTGGCGGGACAAGTAATGTAGAGAGAGAAGGTGGAACTTAATGTACAATTCCTTATTTAAGAATGGAATAAAAGGTATGATTTTGTTTGATTTTCATCTCACTCTTGCTATCTTGAATCCCTGCACGCATCACTGAAACAAACAGGTCAGTATCTCTGTTCTGACTTGGCCCCTTGCTCAATAAGCAGGTGTTCACTTCAACTGTCCTTGATAATGGGTCAAGGGGCCAAGCCTTTATTAACGAAGGCAAGGGAAAGATGCGATAATGATGAATGTGACAGACAAGCACACTAATGCAAGCGGAATTTAAAAGTGAAATGCTGCATACAAATGCAATCATGCGAAATGATTTTTTTTTATTTTTCTGGCATTTTTTTGTTGTCTTTGTTATCATTCTAATTTTTTTTGTTTTCCAAATATCTACGTTTTCTCTTTTTTTTTTTATCATTTTTTTGTCGCTAACGCCTGATGAGCACCCATATGGCACCTTACCTTCATGAGAACAGGGGTTTCTTACTAACCTCCCAGGTATCCTAAGTGCACATCTAGGTTGATTTGGGCCTCTAGACCCCTCGAATGATAATCCCGCCGGCTAAGACTTACCCTGATGACAATACCGCCATGCCATGCTTAGGCTCCCAGTTGCTTCCGACCACAGGGATTCGCCCAAAAGGTGTTCGAGGTAAATGATTTGCCCGACCCGGGTCTGTTTCCTCACAACTCTAGATGGTATATGATGGAACACCCTGGAACCCTAACGACCAACCGCGCGACGCTGACCCGGAATCAGACGCCGTCGCACCCAGAGGTGACGCGCTTGCATTGGCCTAAGCCCAAGGTTAAACAAGAAGACATCAAGGTGGTAAACAGGGGTCTTGACCGGCCAGAAACACAGAGACTCCTTCGCAGCGATAGCTTTTGCTTTTCAAAGTAGGCAACCATACGTGTGTATTAAAATAAGGTTGCAGACCTTGGCGGGTTTTACCCTTCAGAAACTCCATCTAGCTTTCATCTTCAAAGGAAGAAGGAAGAGTGTATGGGGTAAACCTCCTGAGAGGACCGGCAAAACCGTTAACCCGGCGAGCCAATAAGGGCCCATTAACTCTCCTCTTTCGGACAACTTCGGACCAAATCCCGAGCATTTACATTCCATAACTCCTTTTGTTGATTTAGACTTTTTGCCTTGAGGTATTTCATTTATCGCATCAGGCACGGTCACGACCAGGCTTTTCTCTTGATTTTGGTTTTGTGTTTCTTTTTGCGAGGGAGATATAGTTTGACGTTGTGGGCTCCCTTTTGTATGCCTGCGGGGACACTGCCCTCTTCTCGTGCTCTGATCGATGCTCGAGGAAATGGATCCTACTCTTGCCTTAAGGGGTTTGAGTTTTGGTTTCTCATGCTCAGCATTTTAAGGGCGCCGACTGTCTCATTTGGTCGAAGAGAAAAGAATAAAGATTACAGCTTCCGGAGATCTTCTGGGTGAAGCCCCACTGTCGGTGATGCTACCAACTTTTTTTGGATAAAATACGTAAGTGAGTACATGTTGGCTTCCTTTGAGCGTGCATAGGCCGATGTGGCCGGACAGGGATCTCCACGGTTCTGGCAAACCAAGACCCGGTGCCTACCAAGCCTTAATGGGCCCTATCCTAACATGAAGGTTGGATGCAGGGACTTAACTACATGGTGACCACCAGGCATCGGCATTTGGAATTTTCCATATTTTTAGTGATTTTCAATATTTTTTGTTGTTTTTGACGTTTTGGCACTACGCTAGGGGTAGTACTTTTTAAGATAAAGCCCATTCCAAGGGTGGGATAACTCGGTCCCTTCGGCGTTGACTAGCTTGTAGGCGTTGCCAGGGTACACGGCTTGAATTACAAATGGTCCTTCCCAATTGGGTTGGAGCTTAGAACGCGGCCCTCCAGGTTTGACAAAAATTCTTTTTACGACCATCTCACCGATTTTGAATTTTCTCTCAACGACTTTCTTTTGGTGAAAGCGAGCGAGTCTATTTTGATACACACGCGCATGCTCGGCAGTGGCCAGCCGCTTCTCATCCAAGAGTTCCAACTGGGCGAGGAGTGAATTACGACGGTCGTTGAGGGGAAATTCCTCGTCCAATTGTACCCTGAGAGAAGGGATCAGAGTCTCGTACGGGACTACCGCTTCCATACCATAAGTAAGGGCAAACGGAGTCTGCCCGGTGGGGGTACGGATTGAAGTGCGATAGGCCCATAGAGCTTCGATAAGCTTTTCTGGCCAGTCTGAAAACTTACTGGACTCGCAGGTCTTCTTGATGATTTTGATCAATGTTTTATTGGTGGCCTCCGCTTGGCCATTACCTTGTGGGTAATAAGGCGATGAATGATGCAATGCAATTGCGTACCTTTTGCAGAGGTCCTGAAGGTCCTGAGAAATGAATTGTGGCCCATTGTCGGTGACGATTGTGCTTGGGACGCCGAACCTGGCGAGGATGTTCTTCATGATGAACTTGCAGACTGTTGACGCCTTGATTTCCGCGTAAGCTTCGGCTTTGGCCCATTTGGTGAAGTATTCGTCGCAGTAAGGATGAAAGATTTCTGTTTGGTGAGGGAATTGGGATCACCTAGGGGACCGATGATGTCGAATGCCCACATGGAGAAAGGCCATGGGGAGGATATTGGATGAAGTGAGGAAGATGGTGAATGGATTTTATCGGCGTGAAGTTGACACTTGACACACCTACGGACATAGACGGCACAATCCTCTTCCATAGTGGGCCAGTAAAAGCCTAGCCTAATGATCTTCTTGGCGAGCATCTGGCTATTCACGTGGCCACCGCACACACCCGAGTGTGCTTCTTCTACGCATTTCCAAACCTCATTGTCGTCAAGACACCTTAACAGAACGCCAGTAAGGCTCCTCCTATAGAGTAGACCTCCAACCAATGTGTATTTCTGAGCCACCCTTCTTATGGCTTTCTTATCTTCTGTGGTGGCTCCTTCAGGATAAGACTGATCTTTACAATATTTGACAATTTCATAGAACCATGGTTTCTCATCGTCAGCCAGCTCTTCTTCGACTTCTGCCAGCATGATCTCCCTCTTCTCAAGAATTTCTCCCTTCTGGATCTTCTGTAGGACTCGTTCCTTGATCTTTAAGAGGTAAGGGTCCTGAACGGCAGGGACAAGACGCTTGTAGAGAATGATGGATCTAAACCATGCACCTAAAGGAAATTTGAAGGATGACGCCAAGGAGGCGAGGGCATCGGCCAGAATGTTCTGTTCGTGAGGAACATGGACAAAGATCAGCTTGGTGAATAATTTGGCATAGGCGGAGACCAGCTCCTGATAGGGTTTGAGCTTGGGATCGAGGGTGCGATATTTGGTAAGCACCTGGCGGAGAACGAGTTGACTATCACCCACGACTCGCAACTCAGTGATATAGAAAGAACGGACTAGTTCCAGGCCAGCTAGAAGAGCCTCGTATTCAGCGATGTTGTTGGTGACTGGGAACACGAGCTGAAATGCCTCTGGGATGGTAACGCGTTCAGGCGTTAGAAGGACAATGCCGATACCCTTCCCTTGGGAATTTAGAGCTCCATCAAAATATAATGTCCACATTGGCTTGTCGGATTGGGCGATGGACATTAGTTCCTCATCTGGAAACTCTGATTGGACAGGGTCAAACTTGGGGAGAGGATGGTGGGCGAGATGCTCGGCTATGGCATAGCCTTTAATTGCCTTTAGCTGGATGTAGGTGATGTCTAACTGGGAAAGAAAACTTTGCCAGTTGTTGACACCTAAAATATAACAGAGAATGGAAATGAGACATAATGGAAGATTGAGTGAGAGATGAAGATCCCGGAGATTCCTAAAAAACCAGGATTACGGAAGATACGTCATTAAAGCTACCACCCGACTGAGGTCCTCCCCGGCCAAGCTGATGTCCGGTGTTGTCATCCCCCAGATGGCAATACTGATAAGAATCGCAGTCTATCGACTGATGAAAACTCCAGAGGTATTCTGATAAGATTATGTCAACCCATCAACTAAAAAGACCTTCACCCGTTCTGGCGGATTCGAAGGACTGACAAATGAAAAGACAGATTAGGCGTCCCTGAAGCCTAGTGATAAAAAGAAGTAGAGCAATAAGAAAAGGAGCCGGGGGCCTAAATGGGCCATGGTGCCGAAAGCCCTTCACCACAGCCCAAGACTGGCGCCGAGAAGCCTTTGCTCCGGGAGCCTTCGCAATATGCGCACCGGGAGCCTTCGCAAGATGCGCGCCGGGAACCTGATATGTGCACACCGAGAGACCCATACGGAGGGAGGAGAGCACTCTGCTTATAAAAACCCCCCTTCCTCTCGAGATAAAAAAAAATAAGAAACCTCATCCAGAAAATAGATAGAAAAAAAAGAGAAAGAAAAGGGAGCGAGTGAAGAAGCTGCTGCGA